>CAIGRQ010252760.1:0-17719 GCA_903798375.1 Fraxinus sp. D2006-0159 | reverse complement strand
AATTACCCTCTCCTATAAATATTCAAGTCATTGGATAAAATTCTAAAGTGATTTTCATTATTTTCATTGCTTCATCTTATTCTCTAAAGATCCAAGAACATATTCTTTCATTGTGATTCATCATTTTTTCTTGAGATCATATAACCACTTGTTTGGGAAAAACATCAAACCCATTAAACTGAAACACCACATATTTCCTATTGGTCATAAGAATGTACTTTCTCAGTTGAACTTCAGAGGTTGCTAGAGGTTGAGAGAGGTTGGACTACAATCGCAGGAAGAGCACAAGGCCTTGGAGTAAGTTCTTAGAATTCTTCTCGGAAGAGACTTGTAGAATATCTTGGAGTAGGTCTTGGAGCAGACCTTAGAGTTAGCATAAAATAGATCGGGAAAGTCTAGATGAGTTGGCTAGATAACATCTAACTGTAACTTACTCCATATTGTCAATAGTGGAGGCTTTGGCTTGGTCCCGAAGTTTTTACCCGGTTGGGGTTTCTCCGTCATCATTTTATTGTTTGTTATTTATTGCTTTCTTTATTAGTTCGGTATTCAAACTCGGGGAAATTGACGTGTTTGATTAACCATCTAGAAACCGTTAAAATTGACTTGTTGCTTTTGATTGATTGATTCCGCACGTAGGGCCAAAACTAAAAATGGATAATTAATAATCATTCGGTAACTTAGTCGCCGTTAATTTGGTAATCCGTAACTTTCAAGTGGTACACAAAGTGACTCCCGAATTTTCAAATAGCATTCATAAAATGTTATAATAGAGTTACGACTTTTAATAACATCATTTACGATAGCATTTCAAAAAAATGCTATAGAACATGATATATATCATTTTTTGCAAGCTATAAATGACTTGATATTTTGTAGTGAACATATTTTTACTATAATCATAAATCAAAACGTACTATGTAATGTATTATGATTAATGTTGTTACTTGTGACCTTATATATACTATATTCAATTTGTGATCAGTACTATTATTTTTTAACATTCAAATTTCTAAGGATTCATATTTGTGACCAATGTTGTATTATGTGACCATTGATGTTTTAACCAATACATTATTTGTGATCTTCTTATATGTATGTGACTAGTGCTATATTTTGTGAACATCAGATTTGTGATGTTTATATTTGTGAGTAATACTATAATTTGTGACCAATCTTGTTATTCTGATGTATGGTGTAAATGTGAATTAGCACAATTATGTTATTTAACAATAATGGGAGTTCTACATGTTTGGCTATTGTAGGAGGTCATAGCTAATCAAAGTAGAAGTTCTGGACGTTGATAAGTGCGTTTTACACACTTAGTTTAAGCCACAAACGTGGATAATTGTTCACAAATATGTGGATTATAGCTTAATTTGATGTAATTTCTATTGTGCAGGACACCAATGATGAATATGGCTGAAATTAGGAAAAAAGTAGAGAAATGACTAAAACATAAGTAAACCAAAGTTCGGGGACCAATGTGAAAATAACCAAAAGATGAATTGAAAATGAGAAGATATTGAGGACTGATTGAACGCTAGAATAACATATTGGACGAAGAAAACATAGGAAAAGAGGTCGAGATTGGTGAGACAAAGATCGAGGACCAAAACGTAAGAATCGGTAGTCTGACACTACTATGCGGTCGCATAGGCTTAAAAAGCTTTGTGATCACATAGAGAACTCCAGCAAAAATAAAGGGAGCTTCCAATAATTCTATGCCACCCCATAGAAGCATACTATGCGGTTGCATAGTACAAAATCTTGACAAAATTTCTGGTTTCCTTTTTCAATTCAAACACCTTTGGAAACAAATCTTGGGATAATATTTAAACCTAAGAACTGTCCAGAACGTAGGAGGAGGACATTGAACAAGGGTTTTAAGTAAGAAAAAGAGGCACAAAAGAAGAGAACAAAACACCACGACGCAAAGATTTAATTTAAGAATCGAATTGGTGATGTCATTCTTCATAGATTTTTCTGATTTTCTTTGTTCTACCATGCTAGGCTAGATTTATTTTGTGTTAGGATTAGATGAACTATGTAATATAATTTTTTGATTCTTAGTTTTACATTCTTGACAATCAAAAACACGTTTTGGGATATTTGAATGATTTATATGAAATTTTTTCTTCATAATTATTGTATACGTAATTGTGAGAGTTTGGTGGCCTGTTTCATGCATTCAAAAGAATGAGAATAGGTTTGACGTGGTATAAATCATCATAGGGTCCAATTGGAGGATTGAAATATACCGCTATACCCTATGTGAATCTTTAGTGCTCACAAAAACTCATGCGTTTTTGTATGTTTGCATCCGTTATAGAAATATAATCGGGTCGCATATTGAAATAGGTTTAACTTTACTCGAGAGAGGCTGTTAAATAATTTAGGAGCATTGATTCATCAATATTTCAATCGTGTGTCAAGGTGTAGAACTCGATTTTAAAAAAAAAAACTATTACATATGGATTTGTGATCCTAGTACATTCATTATATATTAGAAAAAATCAACTTGCATTTGACACAAATCTCATCCAATCTAATCAAAGCATCCACAATTGCATCCACATCAGTAATTTAGTTATAAATTCATCAGAATGAATATTCTCATTCTTATTATTTCGATTAAGGTCACGGTAATTAGAACTAGAACTAACCAATCCTTTTAGGACGATATTCGGACTCAAAAAACCCAATTTATTACTTATAATGAACTTTACACTTGCGATGATTTTAATAGACATATTTTTGTGAACAAGTTTTTGGTGCCATTGTCGAAGATTGAATTTAGTTTAATTCTATTTATTTTGACACTAATTTGAATATTAGTTTATTTTTCATTATTTATGTTTTAGTTAGTGATTTTTCTTTCTTTTTAGTAATATATCTAAGTACCATTTTTTATTCCTTTTCAGGTCTTGTATGCTAAGGTCGTTTGACGGAAACTTGATTCCAGCTGATCCATAAATTGAACGCACCTTCCATTGTAGGCAAAGAGAAGCAAGAGTAGTACGACAAATGGCTGACGTTCAAAATGAACAATTGGTCCAATTCAATGAAGAGGAAATTATTGATGAGGAAAATATGCTGGTTGGAGATTTCATGATGCCACAAATCATTCGGAATCAATCCAGCATAGTCAACCCTCCTTTTGGGCAGCCTAACTTACAATAGAAGACCAACATCATACATCTATTTCAGAATGGACATCAGTTTTATGGCAGAGCTTAAGAAAATCCACATGCTCACGTCTCTCTATTCCTGAAAATGTGTCAACACTTCAGATATCANAGCTTAAGAAAATCCACATGCTCACGTCTCTCTATTCCTGAAAATGTGTCAACACTTCAGATATCAGGGTATCTTAAATGATGCTATCAGACTACGGCTGTTTCCACATACACTATGTGATAAAGTACTGGAGTGGTTGGATTCTCAACCCATTGCCAACATCAGCACCTGACCAAAATTGCAAAATTGAAGCATGACATCTCGATCTTCCATCAAGGTGAATCAAAATCATTTGATAAATCTTGGAATCATTTAAAAAACATGCTAAGGAAGTGTCCTTATCACGGTATTAGTAAAGGACTCCAGGTCCAATATTTTTATGCGGGATTGCTTCCATCATTCAAAAGCATGGTAGATTCTTCGTCAAATGGTTCATTATCAACAAGAACCATTGATGATGCCTTGAAACTATTCAAAATAGTGGCAATACTTCAGCAATGTGGGCTTCTGAATGGGTAGTTCAAAGGAAGGCGCCGAGTGTTTATGAGGTAAATGCTTACTCAACCTTGACATCAAAAATAGACTTATTATTCTATAAGGCGGAGAGCATATCACAGACAGCTAATGTTACACAAACCAAAAAGCCAAGTTGTGAGGAGTGTGAAGCAAATCATAACACAACAGAGTGCCCAATTTTGGCTCAAGGTATGGAACAAGTAGACTTTGTATAGTGGGGTCAACGTCAACAAATAAATCCACATTCAAAAACCTACAGCCTAGGGTGAAAGAAGCGTCCTAACTTTTCTTGGGTGGTCAGAACTAGAATAGGCCACAGGGTCAGTTTCAGCAGTCGAAAAAGAAGTTGCAGTTGGAAGAGATGTTCGATAAATTCATGGAGAAAACAAATCAGAACATGGAAGCCAACAATCAGTTTATGAGAAAAACTAAATCAACCCTCAAGATTAGAGTGCTGCTATTAAAAACTTACAGACTCGGATGGGACATATAGCTCTATCTATGAATGGCAGAGCACCAGGTTCACTACCCAGCAATACGAAGATCAATCCAAAGAAACACGCCAAAGCAATAACAACCAAAAGCGGCGTACAATTGTTGAAAATCCATGTCAAAAGACATGCTGCGAGTAAGGAGAAAATGCCTTCTTCGAGTGAGGAGCAAGTAGAACAGACTGATCAGACACCTAAAGCACCTGAAAAGGAGAATTTAGAAACACCTAGGGTTTAGGAGAAGAATCCTATCAATCCTTACGAGCCTCCTATACCGTTTCCTCAGATATTGAAAAAGCACTAGATAGATTAACAATACAAGAAATTCCTAGAGGTCTTCAAGAAACTATACATTAGCATTTCGTTCATTGATGCCCTTATTCAAATGCCTAGCTATGCCAAATTCTTGAAAGACATCCTATCTAAAAAATGAAAGCTAGAGGAGCACGAGACATTAATGTTAACTGAGGAATACAACGCAAAAATCCAGAAAAAACTACCGACAAAACTTAAAGACCCGGAGAGTTTTACTGTACCTTAAACTATGGAAATTGTCGTTTTGATAAAGCTTTATGTGATTTAGGTGCAAGTATTAATTTAATGCGACTTTCTATTTTCAGAAAATTGGGTTTGGGAGAGGTTAAAGAAACAACAGTGACTCTACAGCTGGCTGATCGATCCCTTACTCACCTAAGGGAAATTATAGAAGATGTACTGATTAAAGTGGAGAAATTCATCTTCCCAGTAGATTTTCTTATGCTAGACATAGAGGAAGAGAAGGATGTAAGGCTTATACTAGGTCGACCATTCTTAGCTACTTGGAAAGCGCTCATCGACGTACAGCACGGTCAATTAATTCTGAGGATCGAAATGGAACAAGTTGCTTTCAATGTCTTCAAGGCCATAAAATTTCCTACAGAGTCTGATAATTGTTTCCAGATTGATATAATTTAAAACGTGGTCCAAGACACATTTTTGCTCACAACTCGTCCGACGCTTATAAAGTATGCATCGCACGTTCCCAATCAACTCACTCTAATTCTCTTGAGATTGAGATATGTGCGAGGTCGTTGAAAACTAACCCACCATACACACGAAAATGTCAGTTTGACGAATTAGGAATTGGCCCTACAAAACCACTACCATCTGTTCAACAATCCCCAAAGCTGGAGCTTATAACTACCACCTCATCTTTGGTATGCTTACTTGGGAAAATCTTCTACACTTTTAGTGATTATATCGAGCTCAGTTAGTGAGGTGGAGGAAGAGAGACTGCTACAGGTACTTATGGAAAATAAAACAACAATCGAATGGTCTATCGTGGATATCAAAAGGATCAGTTCTTCACTATCTATACACAAGATTCTCGTGGAGTAGAATTTTAAACCCTGCATAGATGGTTAGAGAAGGCTAAACCCAAACATGAATGAGGTGGTTAGGGCAGAAGTGCTAAAACTACTCGACGCTAGAATCATTTACCCGATATCAGACAGTATGTGGATCATCCAGTCTAGGTCGTGCCCAAAAAGAGTGGTATTACTATGGTGCAGAACGAGAAGAATGAGTTAATTCATATGCGAACTGTTACAGGCTGGCGAGTGTGCATTGATTATCGAAAACTCAATGCTGCTACTAGGAAGGATCACTTTCCTCTTCCATTCATTGATCAGATACTAGAACGACTGGCCTGGTCATTCACATTACTATTTCCTTGACTAATACTCTGGATACAATCAGATGCTAGTAGCACCAGATGATCAGGAAAAGACCACCTTCACTTATCCATATGGTAATTTTTTCTGACATGCTCCTGCTATATTTCAGCGATGCATGATGGCAATTTTTCTGACATGGTAGAAAAACTCATAGAAATTTTCATAAATGACTTCTCGGTGGTTGGATCATCGTTTGATGAATGTTTGGAGCATCTGAGTTTGTATTACAGCGATGCAGAGAGACCGACTTGGTATTGAATTGGGAAAAATGTCATTTCATGGTACAAGAAAGTATTGTGTTAGGACATCGCATTTCATCAATAGGATAGAGGTAGAAAAAGAAAAAAAATCATGTTATTAAGATATTACTGCAGTCTACATCAATTAAGGGTGTTCGTAGTTTTCTTGGATATGTAGGATTTTATAGACGGTTCATTAAGGATTTCTCGAAGATCACAAAGCCTTTGTGTAACCCACTGGTTAAGGATGTCGCATTTAACTTATCTGAATAGTGTCTTGCAACTTTCAACATGTTAAAAGAGAAGCTGACTTTAGCACCAGTGATCATCACACCAAATTGGAGTTTGACATTTGAATTAATGTGTGATACTAGTGATTACATGGTAGGGGCTATATTGGGATAATGGAAGAATAAGATATTTCATGTGATTTAGTATGCGAGCAAAACATTGACTGACGCCCAGCTAAACTATGCTACTACGGAGACGGAACTGTTAGCGGTGGTCTTTACCTTTAACAAATTTCAATCATATCTTGTGGGATCAAACGTTTACACTGATCATGCTGCCTTAAAGTACTTGTTGACCAAGAAGGATGCCAAATCGAGACTTATTCATTGGGTGTTGCTTCTATAAGAATTTGATTTGGAAATAAGGGATACGAAGGGCAACGAAAAGGTGGTAGTAGACCTTTTGTCTTGGCTGGAGCCAGGGAAGCAGAATTATTCCATTGACATCAATAAAAGATTTTTGAGTAAGCAGATTTTGAGTATGGATGGAGTACCTTAGTATGAAGACATCGTAAATTACTTGGCCAAGTCTATCACACCATCAGGCTATTCAAGTCATCAAGTGAAGAAGTTTTTCGCTGACTTGAAGCATTATTCTTGGGATGATTCCATTTTGTATAGGCGAGGAGTAGATCAGATTATTCAAAGATGTGTGCCAGAGGAAGAAGCCCCTAAAATATTGGAGCAATGTCACTCAACTGCATACGAGGGTCATTTTGGGGCATCCAAAATAGTGGCAAAGATTCTACAATATCGGTTCTATTGGCTATCTATATTTCAAGATGCTTTTGAATTTGTGAAATGGTGTGATTGGTGTCAACGCACTAGTAATATCTCAAGAAGAAATGAAATGCCACTGAACAGCATCTTTGAGGTGGAAGTTTTTTACGTATGAGGAATTGACTTCATGGTACCATTCCCACCATCATCCTCAAATCAATACATACTAGTTGTTGTTGACTATGTCTTCAAATAGGTAGAAGCAGTAGCATTTGCATCCAACGATGCTAAGGTGGTGATTGGGTTTCTAAGGAAGTATATTTTTATCCCTTATGGTACTCATTGGGCTATAATCAGTAATGTGGGCAAGTACTTTTCCAACCATCATTTTGAGTTATTTTTTGCTAAATATGGCATCTGCCATCACATAGCAACTCCATATCATCCTCAAACCAGTGGCCAAGTTGAAATCTCTAACAAAGAGTCGAAAAGAATACTAGAGGTAACAGTGAGCTCTTCTAGGAAAGATTGGACCAAGAAGCTTGAAGATGCACTTTTGGCTTACAGGACAATATTCAAAACACCTATAGGCATATCTCCATACTGGTTGATTTTTGAGAAAGCATGTCATTTGCCAGTTGAGTTGGAGCATCGAACATACTGGGCATTCAAGAATTTGAACTTTGATTTGAAGGCAGCTAATGAAAAGATGTTGTTACAATTGAATGAGATGGATGAATCTTGACTTGAGGCATATGAGAATGCAAAACTCTATAAAGAGCGCACAAAAAAGTGGCATGACATGAACAATTGGAGACAGAAGTTTGTGGTAGGGCAACAAGTCCTATTATACAATCGTGACTCAAGCACTTTCCTGGGAAGTTGACGTCAATATCGTCCGGGCCATATACAGTCAATAAGGTGTTTCCATATGTAGCAGTTGCAATCACTCATGATAACAAGGGAAAATTTAAGGTGAATGGATAGCAATTAAAACCTTATTGGAGCAGTGATTTTTCAAACGAAAAGTCCACCGTCTATCTCAGCACTCCTGAATGAATCAACCACAACACAGTCGAGCTATAGACTATAAACTAGATCTGGTTGTGAGGCAACCCAACATATTCTTCCCATTTATTTATTCCGCTTTATGCATTAGATTATAAATTTTCATGTTTTAGATTTTTTTAGGCATATTGGGTAATTCATCATCCTTAGGGATCACTAAGAGTCTATGTATGGTCCAAATTGGTTTTAAATGTGTTGTACATGAGTTTGGTGTGTTGGAATCATAATTCATTGATTCGGTACAAAATTCACTCATTTTAAGGCAAAATGATCAAAATTGTGATTTTGGGAATCAACAGGTGTTGTCAAGTTTAAACATATTTTTGGAACCAAGTTCTGGTATCCACGTACACCTAGTTGTTTAAAATATGTTTTGATAAGTTGTTGGGGCGTTGGAATGCCATTTTGCAATTTAGGTTGAAAATCGAGTTTTTGATGAAAATTGACCACACACGAGTTCTCAAAGAGTTGAGCATGTTTTAAAAAAAATTCACATTGCATACATTCATTACATGTATTTGAGCTTGTTGGCACAAAAATTGAGGTCTCGGGAGTCTTGAATGCTCCAATGATAACAATATTTGAAATCAGCAAAAACAATTGCATCCCTATTAGCATATGCGACCACATAGACCACCGGTTCAAGGCCAAAACTTGCCCTGATCACTTGTCTATATGACTACAAGAGAGTGTTCTATATGGTCGCATAGAATACACGCATACCACTCCTACATTCCTCTCCACCCCCACGCACACACCCACACCTCAACTCACACACCAATGGTCATATACAACAAACCCACCACACTACATCACTCCAAGTGCATTTCTCTGCATTCATCCTCATCAACATCTCAAGGTATGGATTCAACCCCTTTTTCCCTTATTTTCTTCAATTTCTTCATTTGGTAGTTTTAGAACGATATTGCACATTTGATTAATAAGTGGGGGATTAGGTAGATGATGGATTTTGTATTGGTTGCATTGAATTGAGAGAAAAATTTATGTTTTGATTCATACCTCAGTTGTTTCACTTTCCATGAAACATGAAGCACGTGCAACGTGTTTAATGAAATACATATGTGAACTTTTTTGTGGAATTCAATTTCGTTTCAATCTTGATATTTTTCATATGCATTTTCAAATGCTCTTTAGGTTGGTGTCTTTCTAAATGTCATTGCACACATTAAAATCAAAAGGGAAAGCACATAGGCACAACATGGCTGGGCACATGGCGTTTCATGTTCCTCACTTCGTCCATCGGTTTCCTCAACCAAATGACGTCCATTGGACCTCAATTTTTAGTATGTGTTATATTAGTACACCTTCTTTCATATACCTGAAGGTTGCTTGGGAAAAGTTCAATTTTCCTTGTCAGTGTTCGGAGGCGAACGTGCTTGGTTGAACAGGGTCTTATATGCACAAATTTCATTGTTTGACTTGATTTTGGGTTTGTTCACTACATGTTACAATTGTGTCCTATAGTTCCCATATTCACCTATACATTTTGTCTAGCATGACCTCATTACATTGTTTTATATGTTGGTTTGGTCGATTACATGACACTTTTATTTACGCACATAGCTTGCATGCTTTGACATATGTTTAGAACTTTGATGCTCATTTTTCTAAACTATCTTGACATACTATAGAAGTCATTTATGCATCACATAAGACTTATACGTTTAAATTTTCTTTGTGTTACAGTATGCCTCCTAAACACACTTCTAAAGGAAATGAGAAAGTAGTAAGTACCTCGGGCACTGTATGCACTTGAGGACCTGAAGGGGGCATACACCAATTTATCAATCAAGAGTCCATCACTCGTTACTCTGATATCGTTGGCCATTGGGCCCTGATTCCTGAGAGACCGATCCGACTGGAAAATTTTCTTAGTTTCAAGATGGCCACCTTGGTCCAAAACTGTGGTTGGGAAAAGGTCATAGAACGAGCTCATCCGGTATACGAGGGACTAGTTCGCGAGTTTTATGTAAACTTTAACATGGACATCGACACCCTCAGGTCCGAACATTAACATCAAACATGGGTGCGGGATAAGTAAATTATGTCTACACCTGAGGTCATTCATGACTACTATTAGCTAATGTGGGATAACATTACTCCTATTCCCAATTATTTCCATTGGAGCACGGTAGGTGGAGTTCTACTTGGGCGTGAGGACGCTTGGTTGTTACGTACTTTTATATGGCATCAGATTGAGCTTACATCGTCGATATCCATTCTTTGGTTGTTCATTTGCTACAACATTAAGCCCAGCTCACATTGGACTACATTTACTAACCCAAAGGCCAGTCTACTTTATCACTTGGTATGAGGATAGAAGATTGATTAAGTGACCTTTATCTATGATCAGATTCACTCTCATGGTCTTTGGGAGAGATCGTCACCGAGCTCTCATTTTTTTGAGTCTCGTCAGTAGCATATGCAAGCCTGCCGACGTTACTATCCCATCTGGGGAGCTTGTCAAGAAACCTAATCCTTTCATTAAATAGACTACCCTGGAGGCTCAGGATCGAGCTAGGGCGAAGCATAGAGAGAAGCAAAAGAGGGTACAGTTGAGGCAGCAACAGGCTGTACATGATCGGGAGTAAAGGACGCCGAGATGCTTGAGGTACCACCACAAGAGGCACCATTGGAGGTCGACAAACAGCTATTACGATAGATGTTTACTACTATGACTGGTTCGAGCCGCGATATAAAGGATCTTGGGTAGACTGTGGGTGCCATGGGTACGACTATCCAGATGCTTAGGGATGACATGCTAAGCATGAGAAACTTTACTTCCAACGCCTATATGGATTTATGGCTGCGAGACGCGGGGTAGAGATCAGGAATATGAGGCTTAATAACTATGTGGGTAGAGTTGATAGGGTTTAGCTGTGAGCTAACGAGTATTGAGACCATTTGGGTAATATCAAGGCCAAAGTTCGGGATCAGTCCCTCTACATTCATAGCATGTGGGCCAACCTCGCACAATAATTCGATTTAATGAGACAGATCCTTGCCCGTCTACCACCACCATCGGTTGATGGCGCATCCAGATCAGATTTCCATCCACTACATCCGTACTGATCAAGGGAGTATTCTAAGCCCCATTTTTCTTTAACTTATTGTGCATTTGTTCTTATTGTTACGTATTCCTTTTACTTATGTTTGTAATTAGTCAAAGATTGAGGACAATGTCTTATATAAGTTTGGGGTGGCAATTCATCATGTTTACTGCAGATTTGTGTGTTTGTGTAAAAAAAATTGAATTTTAGTCTTTTTACAGTTTTCGTTAAGTTACCTTCAATTTTTATTCATTTTCTAGCATTTTGTGCTTGTGTGGGTTCAATAACTTTGTCAACGATGATGTTTTGGATTAGGTATGAATTGTGAATAGATCATTAAGATAAGTAGAGATTCCGTGCATGCTACCAACTTGTAGAGTGGGTTAGAGATGGTTGAGTTGTTACAATAGATCATTAAGATAAGTAGATATTCCGTGCATGCTACCAACTTGTATGGATTTTCTAAAACCAATAAGACGATGACAAGGTGAAAGTTTCTAAGTTAGAGGGTAGCTGTAAAAACTGGATGTCTAAAAAGAAAAGGAGCATTGCACTATCTTTGAATAAATGAAAGCATCTTCTCAAACTTGTATAACTTGAGTGATTAAGCTTGTAAGGGTACTTGAAAACCTACTGCCCTACGGTCATCTGACTTGAGAGTCATCGACCTAAAACTCGTTACATGAGTTATATAGAAAGCAAATGGGAAAATGTTATATATAAAAAAAGAAAAAAAAGAAAAATTGTTCTAAAAAAAATTGCATTGATTAAGCCCCAGGTATTCGGTTGATAGAACTATACCTTTAATAAGAGGCAAGTGACTTGGTTTAGACTCAAAGGTGAAACAATAAAAAATATGGAAGAATCTCGACTTGTTGAAATGAGAGCTTGTAATAGTAAGACTAATCCAACCTAAGAGAGGGTAAGTAGTAGATGTAAATGAGTTCAACTTTATAACACACCTCGGGAAAATTAAGTAAAATGAATAAGTTGGGATATGTATCTCTCGAGCGAAGAAGGGAAATACTCGACCACTATGGGTTGGGAGTGAACCAATCATGAGTTTAATATGTTTGTATGAGTTTTCACACACATACACGTCAAGTTATGCATGTAAGTGGTGGGGATTGATTTGATTTTGCACTATTGAAGTTGTTCATTTTGTTTAGTACTAAGTTCCAATTTTGAGACACGACATGTTGTCAAACCATGTTTTATCTGGAATTAAGTTACATTTTTGTTGAGGACAACCAAAACTTCAAGTTTGGGGGAGTTGATAAATACGTTTCACACATAGTTTAAGCCACAAACGTGGATAATTGTTAATAAATATGTGGAATATAGTTTGATTCGACGTAATTTATGTTATGCAGAACAACAATGATGAATATGGCGAAAATTAGAAGAAAAGTGGAGAAAAGAATAAAACGCAAGAAAACTAAAGTTTAGGGACAAATGTGCTAATAACCGAAAGATGACATGGAAGAGGAATTGAAAATGAGAAGATATCGAGGACTAATTGAGCAATAGAATAACATATTGGAGGAAGAAAACGTGGGAAAAGAGGTCGAGATTGGGGAGACGAAGATCGAGGACCAAAACACAAGAATCGATAGTCTGACACTACTATGCAATTACATAGAGAGACCTCCAACAAAAATAAATGGAGCTTCCAATACTTCTATGCGGTCGCATAGTAGAAAATCCTGACGAAATTTTTGGTTTCCCTTTTCAATTCAAACACCTTTGGAAACAAATCTTGGGATGGTATTTAAACCCGAGAACCGTCCAGAACGAAGGAAGAGGATATTGAACAAGGGTTTTAAGCAAGAAAAAGACGCATAAAAGAGGAGAACAACACCACAACGCGAAAATTGAATTCAAGAATCAAATTGGTGATGTCGTTCTCCATAAATTTTTCTGATTTTCTTTGTTCTACCATGCTAGGCTAGATTTATTTTGTGCTAGGTTTAGATGAACTATATAATATGATTTTTTTTATTCTTAGTTTTACATTCTTGACAATCAAAAACACGTTTTGAAATATTTGTACACCAGAAACAGGTTTTGGATATTTGAATGATTTAGATGAATTTCTTTTCTCCATAATTATTGTATACGTAATTGTGTGAGTTTGGTGGCCTGTTTTATTCATTCGAAAGAAGGGGAATATGTTTGACGTGATATAAATCATCATAGGGTCCGATTGGAGATATATGTACCGCTATGCCCTATGTGAATCTTTAGTGCTCACAAAAACTCATGCATTTTTGTATGTTTGCATCTGTTATAGAAATATAGTTGGGTTGCATATTGAAATAAGTTTAACTTTACTCTAGAGAGACTGTTAAATAATTTAGGAGAATTTATTCTTTAGTATTTCAATCGTGTGTCAAGGTGTAGAACTCGTTTATAGAAAATAATTATATAGAGATTCGTGATCCTAGTACATTCATTATATTAGAAAAACATCAACTTGCATTCAACATAAATCCCAGTCAGTCTAGTTAAATCATTTACAATTGCATCCACATCAGTAATTAGTTAAAGATTCATCAGAACGAACATTCTCATTCTTATTATTTTGGTTAAAGTCACGGTAATTAGAATTAGAACTAATCAATTCTTGTGAAACGATATTCGGACTCAAAAAATTCACTTTATTACTTGTAACGAACCGTACACTACCGAGAAGATGAAAAGTCAACTTGTGAAAGGTCACATGTTCTGAAATGTGGAAGGTGTGGTGGATGTGGTCACAATAGTAGAACTTGAAACATATGGTGCTACAAAACCACTGATACAGGAAAATATCGATAGACCCGAACTCAACCTACATGACCCGCCCAATCTTGGCCCACTCCACCTGGGTTGATTCTGAGGAAGGGTCCATTATGAGGTCAGTCCTAGGAATACTAGTCCTACTTAAGTACAAACTCCTAGTTCATTACAAATTTTACTCTAACACCAATTGTGCACTTCTAACACAATACAAACACCTAAAATAACTAGAACTACATGAAGTAAAGTCATTTCATGACTCCCCCTCCAATATCTATAAATACATAACCTAGCCTAATTATTAATGTATGTTTTACATAATATTCCAATATGCAGTTTTTCACATAATTCTCTCTTTGACTTAAACATCAGAAGGGCGACGAGGACACACCTCGACGCCTTTGTTTCAGGTATTAAAGATTGGGTCACACAGAATTCTTCCACCCAGCTCGGGTTGGCCCAAGTACGAATTTTGGCATCATCATTGACACCGTCTATGGGAACCACTACAAAATGCCTTGGTTAACGCACGATCATCACACCTTCCTCCAAACCATTATTCACCTTCCACTTTCTCACTCTATCCCCAAAAGCTCTCCCTCCTCTTCCTCCTCTTTAGAATCCAACAATTTTCGGCCATCCAAACCACCGGATTCAGACACCATTGGAAAGCCCATAACGCCCTCTCCAATTACCAACAAAAACCTCCCAATTTTATCAAGTAATCTACCCGGAATTGTGAGTTGCCAAAAAACTTTGAAAAACGCCGGAAAACCCATCTCCGGTCAACCTCTTGATTGGAACTCAACACCGGTCAAAAGCCTACCCCAAGGTGACCTCAAACATGCCAGCAATTCATCCCAAAAAGGTCCCCAACAAATTGATTTCTTGCTTGAAGAACAAATTGTCGCGATGTTCGCGATAGCGCACAATTCTCCTGCTATTTTCGGCACCATTTTGATGAACCACGGTGGTGCACCACCTGGACTGGGTGCGCCCTCACCTGGCGCACCTAGCCCAGTAATGGGTCTCCTTCAATTTGTCCCTCATCAACCTGATTTTGCTTCAAAAATCTCGCGCAGGCCCAAACACCCGAGCACGAACCGCCGATAGTCTTCAATCAGTTGCAAACAAAAAATGATTTACGGATTCAAGCGAGGAATCTACCATCAGAAATTAATTTCTAAGATTTGGATTGACAGGTTGATATAAGGGAGATTAAATATGGGAAGATTTGAGAAAACAATGAATATTCATCCATCGAATTGAATAATGCACTCTAGGTGCTCGATGGTATTCACAGCTCAAAATTCAGCCCCATGGCTTCTACCTTTAAATGAAATTGTAATGGGATTATGGGATGCCTGTGCTTTATTGATGAGAGAGTAGATGGCGTTGACATGCTTCTGCAGTGACTAGCGAAGCTATTTCAGATCCAGCGACTTGGCTCCTCTGGACTCCGATAGTGGTGTCGTGGCACCACTAAAGTTTGGACCACCATGTGAAAGCTCATTAAAATCTATTCATCTCAAGCACGCGAAATTGGAACTATTAACCAGCAAAATGCTACTTCTCCTATGGACTTATAACTAAGGCAACGGACCAAGATATTCACTTTTTTATTCTCTATTGAATTTATATTCTCCAAGCAATTCAACATTGGATATGTTACTATGCTATTCATTTCATTTTTTTTACCATGTTCATCTCTCGACAGTATGCCATTTATTTATTTATATGGAGAAGAGAATATCATGTGGTTTCTCTTGGTCTATGGGAATGCACACACGTAATTAAGAAAATATAAAAATGGAGCCTACCTTCAAATAAAATTCTTGGTACTTCTCCATTACTTGTTGATAATAATTAATAGTATACATATTGTATATGAAGTTTCGCTTGGATGCCAATCTAGGACACTCATAGAATTTTACTGAGTTTTATTAGTCATCATTATGAAAATGGCAACTTTGTAATTTTAAACTTTGGATGCGCCTGAGCAATTGATTTGTGGGTTAGATAAGCGTTTAAGCTCTTGATAATTTTATTGATTAACATATGAATAAACAAAGGCTATGAATTGAAAATAGCATGAAACCACCATTTGCCTATATTTTCCCCACTGCTGCTAATATGGAGCAACTGTCATGATTAGTTGAGATTAAAATAATAGCTAGAGCGTACATGCCAAAAGAAATAGACCCTTAAAGATACAAGTCAGACAACATACATCATATGATCCATGTTTTAATCTATAAAAAGGTATATATTTTGGTGTCATTGACGCTCGTGCTTGTGCTGTGATTATTTGGTTATGATTTACAATAACGTTTGGTTCATACTCACTAAGTGCTTGACCAAATGCCCAACCAACATTTGTAAAATTGAAAGTTGATGGACTCATAAGTCATCGCACCTTGGGGCTAGCTCATGATTTTCTCATTATTGGCGACCTTAACTCGTGGATTTCTTACTATCAGAAACAAAAAGCCGTGTTGGGCCACAAAAACTCCCTACATGCACATGTCCAAACACCAAGTAGACACTGATAATCATACAAGTCTACATTACTTAACTTTTTCATTCTTTCTCTTGCATACTAGCCTTTGGTTTCTACCCATAACATGGTAGGTTACAAATGGTAAAACTAATATTTCAATCAGTATCAATGTCATTTTAATTTTTTTAATTAACATATGTTCTATTTTCCATTGATGTTATAACTTTGTAGTGGCAAATGACCAGTGAAGAGAGTCATGCAATGCATAACTTCAATATTACACTCTCTCTTTTTATAGTTATTATTTTGTCTCTATTATGTAAAACGCCTTTGAAGCATCATAATATTAACTTAATGATGTTATGAGTGACATGTCCAAAGAAAAGGCACTTATTTGATCAACGAATTTATTCTCGTATGTTTACATTTTGATCCATAGTTGTAACTAGTACCTATTCTGATGTCCAAGCATCAAAGAAAATGTAACATGACTCGAGTTACTTGGCCAAAACATGGCCTTGTAACATGTCTCGAGCTCCTTCAACATGACTTGAGATACTTGGCCAAAACATGGCCTTGTAACACGTCTCGAGCTCAACATGACTCGAGCTACTTAGCCAAAACGTGGCCTTATAAGACGTCTCGAGCTCATAAACAAACAAGACTCGAGCTACTTGGCCAAAACATGGCCTTACAACACATTTCGAGCTCCTTCAACATCACTCGAGCTACATGGTCAAAACTAGACTAGGAACACGTCTCAAAGTGATTAAACAAACAACACTCGAGCTACTTGGCCTAAAAATGGCAATGTAAAACGCTTGGGCTATCTCTTACAAGTACTCAAGCTCCTATGCTAAAAATTGGCCAAGTAAAATGCTCGAATTGATTTCAAAATAGAACTCGAACTACTTGATCAAAAAGGGCCAAGTAACATGCTCGAACTCATTATCAAGCTTATTGGCCAAAAATTGGCCAAGTAACAAGCTCGAGTTACTTAGTTAATAAAAAACTCGAGCTTATTAGCCAAAATTGTCTAAGTAACGAGCTCGAGTTACTTATTTAATACAAAACTCGAGCTTATTAGC
>CAIGRQ010252742.1:0-11349 GCA_903798375.1 Fraxinus sp. D2006-0159 | reverse complement strand
GATGGGAGAATGTGTGGTAGAAAAGCAACGAAAATTTTAAGATTTGTATGTAATATTATTTTATTTGATGATTGTGTGGTCGAAATGAAGAGAGAAAAAATTAATGTAATATAATGATAAAAAATGAGGGCCAAAAGGGGACCTAAATTGTACGTCGCGATGGGTTGGAAAATAATTAAAAAACAAAATATATTAATGTTTGTTAATTATACAATATAGTTTGGTCTCCGTTATTTTCAAAATACATTTCTCTCTCTCTCTCTCTCTTATTTTTAACTACACAATCTCAATAAAATAACATTAGACATAAATTCAAAACTTTTCCTTATTTTTTAACCACACATTCTCCATCAAAATATTATTCCAAAATACATTTTAGGCAAAAATAGAGTTAAAACATGCTCTAGTTTTACATGGTACCAGGTATGTTTACTTAAATTGAATAAAACAACAATCCACCACGCTGAATCCATTAACCTCGCTCTCCTTAAACCAATCAAAATTAACGTACTAAAAATATCATTTTAACGTAAAATTCAAAACATTGTAGAGCACTCAATCCTACTTGATGTAGACCATAAAGAAGAGACTTTTCTCGAGCTCAACTATTCTTCAACGGATAAAAGTGTCTCAAGCTAACTTTCAACAAGAAAGTTTGGCGCCTCGATGTCAACTTTTTGTCACCTAGGTCTCCAAGTCATTGTAGAAGGAAAACGCTGGCATGTTATATTGGTGCAACTACTGTTCTTCAATGCTAAACAGTCACTGCCAACTAGATTTATGGTTCTGAATTTTATGCAATAAAACAAAATGCCACTCATTCTTGTGGAAAATTTATTCAAGTCACAGTCATATTGTTATCAAAAAGTATACCCCTTCAAACTCTATTGCATTTGACAAATTCACCCACCTAGTATTTTAACTTCTTCTTCCTTTTTGGTCTAAGTCAATAATCAAAATATTGCAATAAGCTTTAATCAATTAACTTTCCATAACGTGTTTAGAAGGTAAGATGAAAAGAAAGGAGAAATCCCATTGTGGCCTTATCTTTCTAAGAAACCTTAAAATAGGGCCCAATCTAACTTTTGACTAACCTCTCTCTTATTATTGTTTTTTTGTAATAATGTGTTTCATATTATAGTGTGAAACAATATAGTAAGGATTTATTGCATATCATTTAAGTTTGAGGATAAATTTATCATTTCGACAAAGTTTGCGTAAAAAAATCAAATGAATACTAAAAATAAGTATGAAGTACCCACAAAAATATTCTATACTAAAGAGTCAGATATCATGAGTTAAAGTCGAGGGCTCTAAGATAACTTTTTGATTAGAGAATGTACATACATTCTACGAAATTATCAAGTAATTCGATCTAAACCTACAAATGAAGTAAGGTTGATCCCCTGATTGATTTAGCTAAAAAGTAGTTTTTTAGAGAATGAGACCAAACATTGGCTAAACGTAAATAATTGAAATTGAGAATTAGTCTAGAATCTTTTTTCTAGGTTACACATCAATTTACATTTTGCATATCATTCAATTTGATTAAGAGTCCGTTTGGTGTGCCTTTTTGAAAAGTCAAAAGGAGTTTTGATATTCAAAAGTGGCTTTTAAATTCGTTTAGCTAATTTTGTAAATGTATTCAATGTGACTTTTTTTTTTAAAATTATTTTCGATATAGGAAATATTTTCAAAAATTAATTTTCAAATAGATAATTCTTTCAAAAGCTCTTCTATAGAAAATAAGAGAAAAAAAGTCGCGTGAAATGAACTCCAAACCCAAATAAATCTAAAAAATACTAGGATCAATAATTGAGGACTAGTCTCTAACAAACTTTTTATGTTACAGCTATACATGCATTTCACAAGAGCATCGAATGATTTGATTCGGTCTCCAAAAGAAATAAAAGTTAGGGTCCGTTTGATTACAAATGTGAAAAATGAGAGGAAAGAAAATGAATTCTAAGGAATTGAATTACTTAGAAATTATTTTACAGGGAATTGTAATTAATTGTGTTTGATTGGTGTAATTTTCTACCTGGAAAATGTTGAAAGTTTGGTGTCCGTTTGACTTTATTTTTCATGAAAATTGCCCATTAAGGTGATAATTTCTTTTACCATTAAATTTAAAATTTGTTTCACTTACAAATTAAAAAAAAATCTTAGAAAAAATTATCATATCGAATACCATTCGTTTGACTTTATTTTGCATGAAAATTATCAATAAAAGTGATAATTTTTTTTTACCGCTGTATCTATAATTTTTCCCAATTATTTTAAAAATAACACTGGAAAATCAATTCCCACTTGGTTTTCCACAAAACCAAGGAATTGGTAAGCATGTGAGCCAGAGGTGGAAAATCTTTTCCATGAAAAATAAAGCGTATCAAACCAAGCAAAAGTGAAAGTTGAAGTTTATTTTTCATTTTTCATTAAAAATAATGACCTATCAAACCCACCCTTATTGTAATAAAGTGAAAATCTGCTATAAAAAAGTAATTTTAATTATTTTTAAATAAATAAAAGAAATTAATTAAAAGTAACTTTTTCTAACACATTTGACACGAAAACTCAAAATAAACAGCCTCTTAAGTACAAAAACCTAAAACGCGGAGTGCAAGTGGTGTGGTGTCACCGTGTGAGTCCTTCTTCTCGTTCCACTTCTTTCTCACGCGGTTTTCCACTTACTTTCCCACCATAGTCTTCGGTCTTCCATAAACCTCCCCACAGAATTCACATTTACTCCCACGATTCACAGAACTGTATAAAAATCGTACATTTATAAAAATACTTTAAAATCTGAAATTGTTGGAAAAGAAGAAGAAGAAGAATCGCGATATAGAAAATGCTGAGATCGTGTTGTTTTAGATCATTGGAGAGATGTTTAGGAATTCGGAATGATGAGTTGTTATGGCACATGGATTTGAAGCCACACGCATCTGGAGATTTTTCTATAGCTGTTGTGCAGGCTAATTCCAGCCTCGAAGACCAGAGCCAAGTCTACACTTCGCCATCAGCAATTTACATCGGCGTCTACGATGGACACGGAGGCCCTGAAGCCTCCCGTTTTGTTAATCGCCACCTCTTCCCTTATTTACACAGTAATATTGCTATACACAATTCTCTGTTGCTCTGTTTTTTCGGGGTTTTCTCTATATTTATGTGTATGAATGATCATTTCTTATTTTTATTGCCTACATACATAAGATGATGCTGTTTATCTGGAGATGCGTGTGTAATTTTTAATTTTTTTTAATTACATGAATTGTGAGTTTGAAGATTATGGATCGGTGTATACACGTGACTCTTTAATTTAAAATTTTTTTGTGCTTCTCAAAGGTATGAATTATGGAACTTTATAAGGAAATTTTGAAAAGGGGTTTTAGTTTTTAATCTTAACCTTTTGAGATTTTTGTGTCTTCTTCTCATTTTTCTACTGACCCTTAATATTTGTTTCTACGACACATTTTTATTGGTTGAAGAAAATAGATAATTGAGTAACTGTTCAATGAATCGTATAGATCCGATGTATAAATTGGAAGTGATTGAGTTTGACATATACTTTAATAAACTATGCAAATCCTTGTATGTTATTTTCTATATCTGAAATGTGCTTGAATATTTTCAGAATTTACCAAAGAACATGGAGGGTTATCCGTGGATGTAATAAAGAAGGCATTTAATGCTATAGAAGAGGATTTTACTCGACTAGTGAAGCAATCATTGCCTGTCAGACCACAGATTGTATCAGTTGGATCATGTTGTCTAGTCGGCGCAATTTCAGATGGTGAACTGTATGTCGCGAATTTAGGAGACTCAAGAGCAGTGCTGGGCAGCAAAGGTTCTGATGGGAAGAGGAATTCGGTGGTGGCAGAGCGATTGTCAACAGATCATAATGTGTCATGCGCAAAGGTAAGGAGGGAGGTCGAAGCTCAACATCCTGATGATTCACTTATAGTTGTCAATTGTCATGGAGTTTGGAGAATCAAGGGCATTATTCAGGTGATTTTTTTCATTCTTCTGATTTGGCTACTACTAACTAATTTGTCCATATATACACTAGCCTAATTAGCATTTAGAAATACATAATGGATTGTCTTTTGTGTGATTCGGATTCATTTCGAACTGATCCTGGAATCTAGATCAGTGACTTTGAAGGGCTGAGGCTCCCGATTGATTTCTGACTTCCCTCAGTATACTGTTTAAGCCCAATCTTTGTTAATAAGCTACGAAGAGAGCTCCTCCATCAACGATGAGATCAAATTCAGATCTTTGTTATATGCTTTGGATGAAGGTTTTGAAAAGGTGGCCTGTAGCTCTTAACATGGAGGCGACCTCATCGTAGTTTTAATCTTCTTTAATACATTTCTAAATTTGATTGTTCCAAAGTATAAATGGCATGCCCGTCTTACTAAAGATGCTAGCACCAGTGTGTTTCTGGTATTGGTACATGTTAGGTCACACATCGTGAACTTTCTCCTTAGGAATGAGTAGTTAGTTGTGCCTTACTGCATATGTTACTCAGATTATTTGCCTGCTCGGTAAAATTTTTTTTTTTTTTTTTACACATTTCGTTCTGTTTTTCTCCGAAAGGTGATTATCTGTTATTCTTTACACAATTTCAATCAGTCACATTACCTCATTCATGTATATTCATTTTCTGAAGGGCTACATCTTTGCTCATCCAGGAATCACATGCTCTGCCTCTCTTCCCATTGTCTCATGCAGCCTTCTGCATATGAGATGTCCTTGAAGATCTCGTTAGGCAAAGTGTTGTGATTCTGGTGAAATTTTAGCTCTCTGCCTCCGTTTTTGTCCATATTGATCTGGATGGCTATAAATTTGCATGATGCTCATATAACTTTTAGAATCTAGTTTGTTTCTGTCCATAAAATATAGAGGTAAGCATGGTGTCGGTAGAATGGAGCATGTATCTGTTATTAACCGTTTCTTTGTTCTCTTCTTTTTGTTTATCTATGTCGTGTCAAGATCTCATGTAAGATGCTAAATTGTACGTTTATAATTCCAGGTGTCAAGATCTATTGGAGATGTCTATCTGAAAAAACCAGACTTTAACAGAGACCCCCTTTTCTTACGATTTGGAAATCCCATTCCTTTGAAGAGACCACTGTTAACAGCTGAACCCTCAATTGTAACTCGGAAGCTCAGGCCACAAGATATGTTCTTAATCTTTGCTTCAGATGGCCTCTGGGAACATCTTAGTGATGAAGCTGCAGTGGATATTGTATATAAATACCCAAGAGCTGTTAGTTTCTAGTACCCTCTACTTTTATATATATAATTACAGTATAGACATTAACACGTGGGTGCTTTTCCTCTGAGCTTTAACCATATATTTCGCCAGTCTGTCAAAATCTATAAATCATTTATAAACGGTTTCATTTTCAACTACACATTCCAATGGATACACAAGTAATATCTACTTATCCACCACTCATTTCTATTTATTTATAAATTAAACCTTTTATAAATTCTTCCCAAACAGAGGCTCAGTTGTGACATTTGCTTTATTAGCTGTTCAGCTTGTTCTATATAAAGACCTCGGGATTTGGATTGCAAGGGTCTCTTATTATTTTCGGTTACATCTAAATGCTATGTTACTCCACGTATCGCTTGCTTTCATTATTACGATTCATTTCTTGTTAAAAACATGGTACAAGAATGAAAATTCATATGCTGGATTAGTTAAAAAACATGGCAAAGCATCAGTTTTACATCATGAGATATTACATTGTTAATCTCGTTTAATTTTTGGCTTGTCATTTCTTGAAAGTTTTTGGTCGGATTACACAGAAAGCTTAGCTTGACTTGCTTGTTATTTGTACTGAATGTTTACAGGGTATAGCTAAGAGATTAGTCGGAGCTGCCATTCACGAGGCAGCAAAGAAGAGGGAGGTGAGATACAAGGACATTAGAAAGATTGAAAAGGGCATTAGGCGCCATTTCCATGATGATATTACTGTGATTGTGATCTATCTTGACCACGATCATCGGACAAGCCCTAAACATAAGCAAGGGTCTGTTGGCATCACTAGCGCCCCTGTTGACATCTTCTCCTATAATTCAGATGAAGTCGAGGAAAATCCAGTTGACAAGATTTTCCCCAATGAGGAGTCTCGCCATATATTGGCAGTATCCTAAATTGAATTATCCCCGATGTGGAATCTCAAGAATCGGTATTTTTGTATGCAGGTTTCGTGTAAATAAAATTATAGTTTGATGCTGAGATGAAAAGCCAAGGCTTTTCAAGTATATTTTTACTAAAAAATAAACAATTATTTTGTTCTTTGAGTGTTAATTTTACTTGGAGTTGAGCTAGCAGATTGCATTTGTGCTACTCGGCGTTGGATCTGTTTTTTCTGCGTCAAGTTTTGCACTCTTTTATGCTTATGATCAACAGACCAGACATAGCATTTGCAGAGCATGTTTTTCTCCTCACTATTTGCCTAGAGACATCATGCTACCATTTTACAAAGACAACATGAATTACAATCTTCTACCTCGGCAACCATTTTTAGTTTATTTTTGTCTTTTAGGTCATATTTATTTCCCGACCATTAACTCAACATAACAAATGCAAGTCAATCTTCGTATATCAAAAACTATAAAACATACGGTTGGACCATTCTGTTAGGCTGGTTTGAAGTGTCTAGTAGATACGAACCATTTCCCCAGTTGGTTTCGAAGTATAAACTAGATATGAACCATTCCAATAAAATTTCATCATCGAATAAAAAATTATTTTTAAATTTATTTGATCTATTTGTCTCTCAAACTTGATCGATAATATGAATGAATTTCTTCCTTAGCAGTTAGCACCGGTTTGGTGTACATTAAAATTTTTACTTTTATTCTTCNCCTTAGCAGTTAGCACCGGTTTGGTGTACATTAAAATTTTTACTTTTATTCTTCTACTCATTTTCAACTACATATGCTTCAATAAAATAATATTTTTCATCAAATCAATAATTTTTCTTTCTTTTTCAACCACACATTCTCCATTAATCTACTATTCCAGAATACATTCTTGCAAAATAATGTGGCTCAAACACACCCTTAATGTAGAAGTCTCTAGCCGCACTTAAAAGCCCTGCATTCTTTCGTTATAAAATTTGAATTAAAATGATTTTTTTTCTTGTCTATTTTAGTGTTATTTTATTACATAAAAAAATAAAAATAAGTCATATACATATTCATGGCTATGTTTGATACAAATTAAAATTTTTATTTTTATTTTTCTACTCATTTTCAACTACACATATTTCAATAAAATAATATTTTTCATCACATCAATAATATTTCCTTCTTTTTTAACCACATATTTCCCATCACATCAACCAAAAAAATACATTCTTTTGGAAATAATGAGCACCAAACAGGGGCTAAGTTCATGTTTGACACACATTCTTTCAAAATATATTCTTTCAAAACTCATTTTCAACCACACATTCTTAAATAAAAGAATATTTTACATCACATCAATAACATTTCCTTTTTTTTTTTAACAATATATTTCTCATCATATCACTATTTAAAATACATTATTTCCTCAATAATATTCATCAAACACCCACTGAGCTATTTTATTCCCCAATAGGATAATCTCACAAAAACCTTGTAATTAGGTCCTCCATATTCATCATTAAAGTGCATTTTTCTTGTACAATTTAACAAACAATAGCTTAAAATACGCTCTCTCAAGCATTGCCCATCGTAGTTTCAACTACATAGAAGCATTGGGAGAGGTCAAACTTATTTAGTCAGCCTGTTTGTTTCGACATCTACAATTTCATTAGCAACAGTCCCTATATGTCTTTCTATGAGTTCAAATTGCATTAGAGAGATGTTACATGTACAACACTTGGGTTACAATAATGGATGACAATCTCTCACAAGGAGGGTGGGGCGGCGATTAAAATAATCGTGAGCCCCACCTCCCTTGTGAGAGATTGTCATTAATTATTGTAACCCAAAGTTGTACAAGCAGAATTATTCATTGCGTTATTATCTTTCACTAGATAGAAGCTACAAGTTTGAATATGTGACTCGATTTAAATACTTTCTATCTTCTACAATAATAAAAAGTTCAACAATACAATTATTTAACACTAGCCTCTACGCGTTATTATAACAAAATAACGACAACACTAGCTACTGAAGTAGCGTTAAACTTCTTTTAAAAAAAAATATGATGTCATAGGAAACCGAATCTCTCGAAGTTGGAGACCATCACAATTTATTGTTGCTTGTAAGGTTAAACTTTAATTTTAATTGATAAAACATACTTTTCATCTACAAATTTTACAGGACACACAATTTACTATGCACTTATTATCCACATATTATATAGGACTCACACCTTATAAACAATTAAAATTACTACCAAACAAACAATAAGGTAAGTATAATTGATCTTTTCATTTTAAGTACTCCATTCATTTCTAAGCAAGTTTGGATAAAAGAGAAGGGATGTTTAAATATTGAGTTAAAAATTGAAGAACTAATTACCCTCAGCAGCAACAAATTGATGATGACTAAACCACGCAGTCGTCGTCCCGTCTTCCTCACTTCTTCAGTCAGTCCATATCTTATTACACCATAGGATTTCTCGGCTCATGTCCTTTTCTGCTTTGGTCTAATGCTCCACCCCCCAACCCTTATTCAGGTGCATAGATCTGTCACTCGCTCACTCCAAATTAACTATCTTTCTTATTGAAGAGAGGAGGCATGGATGATCAAACAAGTTTTCATCTTAGTTGGAAGGTTACATAACTCGATGTTCGTTTACTTCTTGTCTTTCTAGCGTTGTACCAATAGTCGCTTGTTTGTTGAAACAAACAGAGTATGGATGAGACGAGGCAATCTCTACAGCTGCAGACTATGGAACTGGAAGATACAAGACTAGAGGCACAAGAAGAGATTAAAGTTAGAGATTGTGAAATAGCCCGACTGAAAGATATGCTTAATAGAGTCATGAAAGAAGGAGATGATATGTTGTTTGAGAAGCTTTTGCTTCAACAACAACAATTAGCTCCAAATTCTGGAATTTCAAGCATCGAAGATGATCATCCCAGAAGAGGAATTGACTCCAATAATGGTTTTTCTTCATCAGATTGTGAAGAAAGCATTGTTTCATCACCACTCCAATTGCCACCACAGCTACCGACAGAACCTGAACTGGAGTTACCAATACCAATAGTGATTGACAGGCCATTGCCAGAAAAGGGCAAGCTTTTACAAGCAGTGATGAAAGCAGGTCCACTCCTACAGAACCTCCTCCTGACGGGCCCTCTTCCGCAGTGGCGCCACCCTCCACCTCCACTTGATACCTATCAGATTCCACCGCCACCTGTAATAGTTCCACCACCAGCAATGCCCACTCGTTTCATCAACAAAGACTCGTTGCACAACATCATCCCGACCAAAAAACAACGTTAACAACTGTAACAAGATAAACAAGAAAAGAGGACAGTCTGATTCGTATATCTACTTGAAGTAACAAAAGGTTTTTCTCCAATGACCTCTAAGAAACACGGTAATATTTAGTACTTCTATCATTTTTAAAAGCTTATGTTTACTAAGATTAGATGAATGATATTGCAATTGGACTATGCAACTGGTTTTGCATTTGTACAGTAGTTGGAAATTGGGAGTTGAAGATCCAAATTTGACAGCGTGAGAATTGTTCTGTGCTTTTCAGCCATCATTTTGGTTCGAAGTTTCTTTTTCCTCTAAGACTTCTTTTTCTGTTTTCTTTTTTCTTCCTAGAATCTATCTTCCGAAAAAGGGGTATATTTGTGTAACAATTCAGCCAAAGGCCGACACCTTCTCTTTACAAATCCATTCTAGCGGCACGTTTTATCCAAAGTGATTGTTCTTGATGTTGGGAAGTGCAACTACTTTAGTCAAAAGTTATAATTCATTGGAGAGGTATAATCCATCCTGTACCACTTAAAATCATGCCTGAAAATTCGGCCCAGACCTACTCAGTTTGGACCTCACTTCGAAAGATACCTTACGAAGCAACCATTGGGGTTCACCTAGTTTCAAGCATTCCAAAATGTCCCATTGTAATACTTTTATTATACGTGAAATCATTTTACATGATAGATATAGGGCAGCATACGAAACCTCAGACCAATTTTTTGTGTAATGGCCGACTATTTTAAGGAGTAAATAAGTAGGCTTGAGCGGGTTCCCTCGAATCAGAATCAAACGGTATCCACTATACAATATTTTTCTCGTTAATTGTAGTTTGATATCGTGTTTAACAAATCATTTTTCTTTAATGTTCAATATAATTACTTGTTTCTCTTTTCTCTCTTTTTTAATCAGCGTTACTGCTTTTCTATTTTGGTATCCAGTCTGCAACTTAAATTTTATGCAAACCAAATCATTGACCTGGAAATATCAAATGCAACGAACTGTTTGGAATTAGATGTTATAGATAGAAACTGCTGTCACACACTGCATCTCACGTAAAAAATTGTGACTCATTACAACAAAAACAACCCACGATAACGTTTGGACGTGTGTTGCAAATCGAGATGTTGTAGAGTTTAAAAAACATTGCCGTTGGCCTACGGCAACGTTTTCTTACATTTATTGTCATAAAGTCAACCTTTAGCAACGTTTGATAGACGTTGCTAAAGGTAAAACCTTCTGCAACACTCAATAAACGTTGCTAAAGATGTTTACCGTAACATTTTTTTAAAAAACGTTGCCAAAATTCATTTATATTAACCAATGACAACATTCACTTACTAAAATGTTCCCAAAAGACCATTTTGGCAATAAATGTTGCAATTTGTCTTTTCAATGTTGCAAATGCCTATTTTTGTTGTAGTGATTATCTCTCATCTTTTCCATTATTTTTTTTCATCCTTAAACCGGATAGTTCAAACAGTTGAATATGAAGAAAATGTAAATGAACCGAAACAATTCATCTTTCAAGTTATACGATGTGTATGAACAATACTATTTAGCCACACTGGAATTATTATTATTATTTTTTTTTTGACATAAGAACCTACAACCACTATCCGTGAATGCGTACTGGATAAACCTCGCTCCATGTGCAGTAGTCCCACTAGGATTTTAATCTCATTGTATGTGGTGTTATGTGATTGGCTAAATAAAAAGTGAATTTCACTTATCATTTAATACCACATTAGCATTACATATATTTGAATTTCTTTGTAGTCCAACGCTTTAAAAGCATTTAAAAGCCCAAAGGATAATCAAAACAATACTAAAATATTGATCAGCTAGTCATTATGTTATGTATTCACATTCTAATCTCAAAATGTTCTTTAATGGCATATT
>CAIGRQ010252727.1:0-22552 GCA_903798375.1 Fraxinus sp. D2006-0159 | reverse complement strand
AATTGTTGAGCTGATTCTTAACACCCCCCGTCAAGCTGGATGGCAAGGGTGTGACTCCAAGCTTGTCCTTTAGAAAATGAAATCTGGAGTGAGAGAGACCTTTTGTTAGTAAATCTGCAATCTGGTCTGAAGAAGGCACGTACTTCACTTCCAGTTCCTTCCTTAGCACTTTGTCTCTGATGAAATGTACATCTAGTTCAATATGTTTAGTCCTTGCATGATATACTGGATTAGCTGCAAGAGCACCAGCACTCATGTTATCACACCAGAGAATTGGAATTGATTCTAGCGGCAATTCAAGTTCCTTAAAGAGCGATTGAATCCACGTTATTTCTGAGGCTGCTGAAGCAAGAGATCTATACTCAGATTCAGTACTAGATCTAGCAACCACATGTTGCTTTTTCGATGACCAAGCAACTAGATTTTCTCCCAAATAAACACAATACCCTGCTGTCGACCTTCTATCATCAGGGCAGGAAGCCCAATCAGCATCTGAGTACCCACTTATGTTCATTCTATCACATTTTTGTATCCAAAGCCCCTGATTTGCAGTTCCTTTGAGATATCTAAAAACCCTTTTCAATGCTTGCCAATGAGTTGATGTTGGAGATTGTAAAAATTGACTTAACTTATTTACAGCAAAGGTGATGTCAGGTCTGGTATGAGTGAGATATTGAAGGCAGCCTACAGCACTTCTGTAAGCAGATGGATTTTTCAGTTCATCTCCATCAGTTTTGGATAGAGTCTTGCCTGCAAGTATAGGAGTTGGACAAGGTTTTACATTCTCCAATTCATATTTTCTGAGTAGCTCACTGATGTATCTTGTTTGAGTGAGGTGAAGTCCCAATTCATGCCAATGCACTTCGATTCCCAGAAAATGATGTAGTTGTCCCATATCCTTGAGTGCAAAGCACTTGTTTAGATCATCTATGAATTTCTGCATCAGCTCAAAGTTATTACCTGTTACCACTATATCATCAACATAGATCAGTGCAAAGATGATTTGTTTTTCAGTTTAAGGTAAAATAGAGATGTGTCTGCGACTGATTGTTTAAACTTCCAGCTTAGCAATGTTGACTTCAGTTTTTCATTCCAGGCTCTAGGAGCTTGCTTTAATCCATAAAGTGCCTTCTCTAACTTGCAAATGTAACCAGGTTTCGACTGATCTTCAAAACCCTCAGGTTGGTTCATGTAAACATCTTCTTCAAGCTCACCATTTAGAAAAGCATTGTTGATGTCATGGAGGAGTAGAGTCAGCCCATTAGTAGCTGGTCAGTTGTAGTGTTGAGGCTTTGATCACCGGACTGAAAGTTTCCAGAAAGTCTATTCCAGGCTCTTGGTGAAATCCCTTGGCAACTAGTCTTGCCTTCAGCCTTTGAACTGAGCCATCTGAGTTTTTCTTCACTCTAAAAACCCATCTATTTCCTACTATATTGTAGCTTGGTGCTGGAGGAACAAGTTTCCATGTCTTTGTTTTCATGAGTGCATTATACTCTTCCTCCATGGCTTTCTTCCATTCCTTGCTTTTCATAGCTTCATTGACACTTTTAGGTTCTGATGTTTCAGAGATATTATCAGCCGATTTTCCCAAGAATATTTTAGGCTTGAAGATTCCTGCTCTTGCCCTAGTGATCATAGGATGTTCTAACACATTCCTTGCTCTTTGTTCTGTTTCAATTTCTTCATCATTCTGAGGCGGTCCAGTTTCTGTTTCTACTTCTTGACTGCCTGTGTCTCTGGCCAGGCTAATGATTCCAATGTCATTTGAATCATCATTAATGTCTTCACTCTGATTGTTACTTGAGCTATGAGGTATATAATGCATTGCATTGTCTGCCTCTGGAAGGACTAAATCAACAGGATTTGACACAGGTTCAAGATGCTGTGACTGAAAGGGAAATTGAAAACGTGACACTATGGTTTCTGGCTTTTCAAAATTTGGGTGACTTTGATTTGAGAACATTGATTCAAAAGGAAATTCAAGCTCATTGAAGATGACATGCCTGGAAATGTAAATTTTTCCTGTTGAAGTCAGACACTTGTACCCTTTGTGGGAGTCACTATAACCAATGAATATGCATTTAATTGAGTGAAAACTAAACTTATGATTTTGGTAGGGCCTGAGACAGGGATAGCAGGTGCAGCCAAAGATTTTCAGGAGTTTGTAGTCTGGTTCTTTACCATAGAGTGTCATGGATGGTGATTTCATTTTAAGCACAGATGTTGGTAGCCTGTTAATGAGATAGGTGGCTGCTTGAAAGGCTTCCCACCAGTACTTCAGTGGCATTTTGGCTTGTGCTAGGAGTGTGAGACCTGTCTCTGTAATGTGTCTGTGTTTTCTTTCAATCCTACCATTTTGGGCTGAGGTATGAGGGCAAGGATGTCTGAATTCAATACCCTCTTGACTTAGGAATTTTGTAAAGACTCTGTACTCCCCACCCCAGTCAGATTGAAGGACTTTTATCTTCTTCCCAAGCTTATTTTCCACCAGTTTTTTGAATTGGATGAAGACACTCAGAGCTTCTGATTTCATTTTTAGGGGATAGATCCAAATGAATCTACTGAAGTCATCAAGAAAAGTTATATAGTATTTGAAGCCACATGTAGATTGAATAGGTGCTGGACCCCACAGATCAGTGTGCACGAGTTCAAGAGGCAAATTAGCATGTGAAGTTGAAGAGGAGAAAGGCAGTAAGTGAGATTTACCAAATTGACAGGCATCACAGAAGAAGTTGTTTTCATTTTCTTCGAATTTTTGATTACAAATTTTGAGGACCTGGGACACCACTTGACTAGAGGGGTGTCCAAGCCTTTTGTGCCATACATGAAGTTGGGAATTTAAAGACTTTTGACTTGACTCTAGACTAGGATTAACAGATAGAGCATTACAGCAATAGTTATCAGAAAAATTAGGAGGCTGAATGAGATGACTCTGAAGAAGATTTTTGGTGTTTTGGTGAGGCAAATCCAGTTGATATAGCCCTTCTTTAAGCGTCCCTTGCAGCATCACTTCCCTCGTTAGCTGATCCTTAACAAAACAACGGTCAGAGTGAAATTCCATAAAAACTTTGTTATCAGAAGTCAGTTGAGAAACGCTGATGAGGTTTTTCTGAATTTGAGGCACAATAAGTAGTTTATTTAATACAAGAGTTTTATCATTCATGGTTGGAAGATGACTTTTACCAAAGTGTGAAATCTGTAATTTATTTCCATTTCCAACCATGACTTCTTCCTTACCAGTGTACTCGTTGGCTGTGATGAGATTCTGTTTGTCTGAAGTGATATGATTGCTAGCTCCCGTATCAGCAAACCAGGCTGGGTCATTCAGAGTACTAGGGGTTGCAATATAGGCTGATGGAGCAGGTGGATGATTGTAAGATGGCCTCTGATTAGGTGCAGATCCGGTATACCTTTCATCAAACCTGAAGTTGCAGATGTTAGCCTTGTGACCAACCTTTCCACAAACTTGACATGTAGGTCTATCCCCACCATAAAACGTTCCCCCTCTGTGTCTTCCTCTTCTACCACCTCTGAAGTTGCTAAAACCAGAAAATCTACCATTTGCAGGTGGCCTGCTGGATCTGAATTGATGGTAGTTTGAACCAGATCTCTGGGAAAAGTTAACTGAGGTTTGATGATCAAGATTAATCCCTTCCATTTCATTTCTGATTGTGTTTAGATGCTCCAATCTGCTTTCAAATGTCATTAATGTCGATTGAAGTTCTCCCCAAGTAACATTATCTCTACTGTTGATTTGAACGACAATAGGTGTGTAATCTTCATCTAGGCCTGCCAGAACCTGAGTTACTAGATCAGAATGAGAAATGGCCTTTCCAGCAATTTCTAGGTTGTCTGCCAGTAGTTTAACTTTGTTAAGGTATTGATCAATGCTCAAAGCTCCTTTTCTTGATTTCTGAAGCTCACCAGCAAGGAATGTTATCCTAGATCTGTTCTGAACTCCGTAGCTTTCTTTTACTGCTGTCCACAGCTCGTTCGAGTTCTTGGTTCCCATGACCCTCATGGCAATATCAGGAGTCATGGAGGAGTAGAGCCAGCCCATTAGTAGCTGGTCAGTTGACATCCACTGATTGTACTCAGGATTCCTTGTCATTTCAATGCTGGTAATGGTTTCATCAGCAACCTGTGTGCCAATAAATTCTGGTGGACACAACTTTGTCCCCAAAATATATCCCTCTAGGCCGTGTCCTCTGATTATAGGGAGTATCATATTCTGCCATAGGAGAAAATTATTTTTGTCAAGCTTAACTGAGACAATTTGGGTTAGGTTTACACCAAATGGTGAGGGGTAATTTCTGCCTTGAACTGCACCAGTATTGCTGTTTGAGAAGGAAGCTGGAGCAGAATTTGCATCAGTGTTTTGTTGAGAATTGCTGGNGTTTACACCAAATGGTGAGGGGTAATTTCTGCCTTGAACTGCACCAGTATTGCTGTTTGAGAAGGAAGCTGGAGCAGAATTTGCATCAGTGTTTTGTTGAGAATTGCTGGCGTTTGCCATTGAAGTTGCTCTGATACCAAGTGAGAAATTCATGGGCCTAACTCATCTCACAAAACCGGTTCAGCAAGAGAGGTTTGCCACATTGTTTATGAGCAGGCCCAAGATATTGTCCACGGGCGATGTGGGATTGATTCTCAACATGCTAATTGGACCAACTTTAATACATGCACCTACAAAAGAAGCAACTACTCAAATCACATGAAAGAATAGACTAGTAACAAGTATAAACGCCAAAAAAGCAAAAAAGACATAAAATTTGTCACTTTCTTGTATTTTTCCCACAAGATTTTGGTGAAGACAAAAAAAAAAAAATCACCAACTTTTTACAATTTGTATACATAATTTCATATAGCATATCAGTCAAATAAGATAAGCTAAGAGGTATATTGTTTTTGAATTTCTCTCCCAAATGGTCTCAAAACAGCAACTAAATATCAAATTGGCAAGTTGATTCCAGCAAAAGTCACAACCTAGGATTTTGATTCCGTGTGTGCCCGCGCGATATGTTTATGTGTGTTTGAGACTTGAGAGAGAGAGAGAGAGAGAGGCGTCTGTTGACAAAATAGCCGTCGAAGAGGGAAGACGAAAAAATCAGTAAACAATTGTTATACACGTGTACAGATGTGGGTGGTTGTACACATAAATCCACATCCTATCCATTTCATATTCCTGTCTATATAACCCCCTCTACCAAATGCATTCCGCTCATACTTCATATCTCATTTCACTAAAATTCTTGGGTTTTCTTCTTAACAAGATATCAGAAAGAAATACAAATAATATAGCTATTCAGCCTGAGAATCAGCCATGGCAGGTGGAGGTTTGGCCACATCGTCCGGCACTGGAGGCACAGAGTTCGAGGCCAAGATTACTCCTATAGTCATAATCTCTTGTATAATGGCTGCCACAGGAGGACTCATGTTTGGTTATGATGTTGGTGTTTCAGGTTAACTCCTAAATCTTTTTTCAGATTTTTTTTTAAAATCTAAAATATGAACTTTAGTATGTGTTGACCTTTGAACTTCTTTCTCACACACAAACATTGATACACAGTAATATACACCACATCATTACTCTCTGTAATCTCTATACGTATCAGAAAAATCCACATATGCCTACATGGAGAGTTTGGTACACCTACCTTGTTTATTAGTAATACGAAAAATATTAAGTTTAGTAGGTTGGTGTTCTCTAGAAGATCGACACAAGTTGTCGAACCTGTGTCGTATTCATGGTGGTTCCGAACATTGTTCGCGCAATCCTTGACGAAAAAAACTCATGTAGATGTTTAGTATGGTCCAGTGCAATTAGTTTTCGAACGTACCAACTTATTCGTAGTCAAGTAAAGAAAAAAGTTACTCTTTAATATGGCTCTGTCATTTTCTACTGTAATACAGGTGGTGTTACATCAATGGATGATTTCTTGAAAAAATTCTTCCCAGTGGTGTATAGGAGGACAAATGACGAAGGAATAAACAGTAATTACTGCAGATATGATAATCAAGGGCTACAATTATTTACATCTTCGTTATATTTGGCCGCTTTAATTGCAACTTTCTTTGCTTCGTACACAACAAGAAGGCTTGGAAGGAGACTAACTATGTTAATTGCTGGGATTTTCTTCATAATTGGCGTCGTTTTTAATACTGCAGCTCAAGATCTTGCTATGCTTATTGTTGGCAGGATTTTACTTGGATGTGGTGTTGGTTTTGCTAATCAGGTCATTTCTAAATTCTGCTATTCATGGTTTTAGGGTATAAAATAATAAATTTTTAAGAAGAAAATACGAAACCTTAAAAAAATTTACGCCTACCCTCGTTGTGAATATAGTTGTTAGTTGATCAATTTTTAAACTGCATTGGTTAAAGTAATAGCATATGATAAATTTTAGTTATTTGTTAGTTATAGTCGAGCCTAATATATCAAATATATCATAATTGCTTGAACCGTGCTGTACACAGAACCTCTACAGGCAACACACAACGGGAGGGTGGGAAAAAATCTGAACCATTTTTTAATTAGGTCGGTCCGACGTGAGACCCACCTCATGTGAGAGGTCGATAAGACCTCCGTGAACGCCATTTCTGTACACTTGGATTACTTCTAATTGCTTTTACTATCTTACATTCATAGCATTCGTTTTTTGCCGTGGTAATTATTTTCAATGTTGTTGAAATTTGGGTAAAATTCCACTGCCCAAGTACAACCATGGGTGAAATCCATTTGTATTGATTCCTTTCGAATCTTGTACTAGCTTTACATCATTGTCACGTTCAACCTCAATCTTTTCACAATTTTATTGCTTTAAATATTTTAGGACTGACTAAATCACACGTGATTAAGATTTCAGTATAAAAAACAAAGCTTAGTATAGTATCAATCTTTTTAGCTTGAATTTCTTACAAAAACAGGTGATGATCAGAAGCCGACTTTGGCTTATATTGAATGAAGATTAAAATATTACTATACTTACACGACCACACTTACGTGAAATACTCGATCATTTGATGGTGGGAAAATGCTGATGATATATAAACTTGACTTTATATATCTCCTATATTAGTTATGATCATTTGATGGTGCAATTATATAATGCTACACGTCTTCATCTAACTTTGCCAGTCAAATCTTATAAGCATTCAAGTTTGAAATATTGTGTTTGAATTTCAGGCCGTTCCTCTGTTCTTGTCGGAGATTGCACCAACAAGAATACGTGGTGGCCTCAACATCTTATTTCAACTTAACGTCACAATTGGCATTCTTTTCGCCAACCTTGTCAATTACGGCACTGCAAAGTAAGTCTCATCCCTTATATTAATATTCTTTTAACTTTAATAATACGTTGAGATGAATAGTTATGAAGGTGCTATACAAGTTTTTAGCGTAATCACAACCTTATATATTTCTGTTGATCACAGAATCAAAGGAGGATGGGGTTGGAGGTTGTCACTAGGGTTGGCTGGAATTCCTGCCTGTCTCCTTACATTAGGTGCCCTCTTTGTAGTCGACACTCCGAACAGTCTCATCGAGCGTGGCCACTTGGATGAAGGAAAAGCTGTGCTGAGAAAGATACGAGGAACGGACAATATTGAACCTGAATACTTGGAGCTTGTTGAGGCAAGCCGTGTTGCCAAACAAGTAAAACACCCTTTTAAAAACCTACTCATGCGAAGAAATAGGCCTCAATTAGTTATTGCTGTCGCGTTACAGGTATGTATATATATTAGCAAGCAATGCCTCGCTTGTCTATACACAGTTCCGTGTTGAAAATTACCTTAAATACATGTCATTTTAATTTTTTTTGAATGCTTGTTGCAGATCTTCCAGCAATTCACAGGAATCAACGCGATAATGTTCTATGCGCCAGTGTTATTCGACACTGTTGGATTTGGCAACGATGCATCCCTATATTCAGCTGTCATTACTGGAGCTGTCAATGTACTTTCCACTGTTGTTTCAATTTACTCAGTCGACAAATTGGGACGTCGAGTTCTCTTGCTGGAAGCTGGAATCCAAATGTTTCTCTCTCAAGTTATAATCGCCGTTGTATTAGGCATCAAAGTCACGGACCATTCGGAGAACCTTAATAAAGGCTATGCAATATTTGTAGTGATTATGGTTTGCACATTTGTGTCTGCCTTTGCATGGTCTTGGGGGCCTCTTGGATGGCTCATTCCTAGTGAAACATTTCCTTTGGAAACTCGTTCGGCGGGGCAAAGTGTTACAGTTTGTGTTAACATGCTGTTCACTTTTGTGATTGCACAAGCCTTTCTCTCAATGCTGTGCCATTTCAAGTATGGCATTTTCTTGTTCTTCTCCGGATGGGTTTTCATAATGTCGTTGTTTGTGTTATTTCTGGTACCTGAGACTAAGAATGTGCCAATTGAGGAGATGACGGAGAGAGTTTGGAAGCAGCATTGGCTCTGGAAGAAGTTCATGGATAGCTCCCTGGATGAGGAAAAGGGAAGTGGTGAAGAGGATGTCAAGAAAAATGGACATGTCACTGGTTTTGATCCCAATTCTCAGTTATAAAATATACAGAAAAAGTTTTCTGCGGGATAGATATAAAATGTAAGAAGATAAGCAGATTGTAATGGATTGAAATATGGTGAATTGAAGCATTTGTAATACATAAACTACTTTTTAAGATGCATCTTCTTGAACTCATCACAGTCAAAATTTCTGCTATAATAAAGTTGTGTTTAACCAATAACTTTCCTATATGTCCAACTTTAATACATGCACCTATGAAAGAAGCAACTACTCAAATCACATGAAAGAGCAGACTAGTAACAAGTATAAACGCCAAAAAAGCAAAAAAGACATAAATTTTGTCACTTTCTTGTATTTTTCCCACAAGATTTTGGTGAAGACAAAAAAAAAAATCACCAACGTTTTACAATTTGTAGTCATAATTTCATATAGCATATCGGTCAAATAAGATAAGCTAAGAGGTATATTGTTTTTGAATTTCTCTCCCAAATGGTCTCAAAAAATATCAAATTGGCAAGTTGATTCCAATATAAAGCCAGCAAAAGTCACAACCTAGGATTTTGATTCCGTGTGTGCCTGCGCGATATGTTTATGTGTGTTTGAGAGTTGAGACTTGAGAGAGAGAGAGAGAGGCGTCTGTTGACAAAATACCCGTCGAAGAGGGAAGACGAAAAAATGAGTCAACAATTGTTATACACGTGTACAGATGTGGGTGGTTGTACACATTAATCTACATCTTATCCATTTCATATTCCTGTCTATATAACCCCCTCTACCAAATGCATTCCGCTCATACTTGATATCTCATTTCACTAAAATTCTTGGTTTTCTTCTTAACAAGACATCAGAAAGAAATACAAATAACATAGTTATTCAGCCTGAGAATCAACCATGGCAGGTGGAGGTTTGGCTGCGTCGTCCAGCACTGGAGGCACAGAGTTCGAGGCCAAGATTACTCCTATAGTCATAATCTCTTGTATAATAACTGCCACAGGAGGACTCATGTTTGGTTATGATGTTGGTGTTTCAGGTTAACTCCTAAATCTTTTTTCAGATTTTTTTTAAATCTAAAATATGTACTTTAGTATGTATTGACCTTTGAACTTCTTTCTCACACACAAACATTGATACACAGTATTAATATACAACACATCATTACTCTCTGTAATCTGTATACGTATCAGAAAAATCCACATGTGGCTACAGGAAGAGTTTGGTAATACGAAAAATATTAAGTTTAGTAGGTTAGTGTTTTCTAGAAGATCGACACATGTTGTGGAGCCTGTGTCGTATTCATGGTGGTTCTGAACATTGTTCGCGCAATCAGGGGCGGGCGCAAAACTTGAACGTTGGGGGGCACAATCAAACTTTTAAAGAAGTTGAGAAAAATTTTACAATCGAAAATTTACGTCCAAAAAAATCATACCCCATGTAATTTTACATCTGAAAATTTACATGGGATATGACTTTTTTGGATGTAAGATTTTGAAAATTTCCTAATAAAATGATGAAAATTATATTGAGAAGTTTGTACCGTAAAAATAATAAATGTTAATGAAATAACTGATTTTTTTTTTTAAATGCGAGATAGATGTCTTTTTAAAGACTTACATTTAACGTATTTTTAACTATTTTTTATATATGTTTGAACTATTCGATATACCCATAATGTAGTTCTTGAAATAAGTTTCGGAATGATATAAGCAATTTGTAAATTCGATTAGCGTACAATCGTTGAAGAATTTTTAAAATTAGTATATTATCGAAATTCAAATTTATTTTGATTTTGCCTCTATTTGATGGAGATTAAAATCAAATTTTTAGTAAATCTTGATAAAAATTAAACAGTTATGAATTCCATGAAATATGTTATTAAAATTAATTGTTAACTTTGATTTAAATTTGAATCGATATCGAACATGATTTTTTTTAAACAAATCTCAAAAGTGGGGGGGGGCATGTGCCCCCCCAGGACCCCCCCGGGGTCCGCCCATGGGTCCATATAGTGCTACTTGGTGCTCTATTAAGTTCAAATTGCAATCAAGTCCCTCATTTTCTATTTTATATAACATTTAGTAATCTCATAATTGAAAACTAAGTCCCAAAATTTTATTTTATTCATCTTAAACCCTTATTCAATATCAATTTCTTTTTTTATGAATAATTGATTTTGGTCTATTCAAAATGACATCTTGAATTAGTAAAAAAAACTGAAGTTTGAAAGACGTACCCACGTACTCGTATCCAAAATTTGGACTATTTTTAGTCATGTCTACGTATCCTAAATTTTAGAAAATAAAATAAAAGATCCGATACTTAGATATGTACTTTGTACCCGAGTTCGAGCATCATAAGTTGTGACATAGGCCTCCTCTCCTCATGTTGAGTTTGAATTTTATTATTTTTTAATTCATTTTCTTGTATGTTGTTAAAAGATTATGAGAAATTTGTCTTTGCTAGATTCAAATCACTTGTGCCCTAGAGTAAAGGTGCCTGTTCCCTTTTTTCCCAGATTTTCTACTAGGCTGGAATGGAAATTTATCCCACTTGGCTTCCCAAACGAGGGCCTGAAACACATACCTCTCTAAACTGATCATGCACTTTTATATATATACTTCTCATTAGGTCGGCCTCCCAACACATTGGGTCCTTGGATATATGTATGAAGCAGTCAGTTATGGACTTCCAATATATCAGCTTCCCATCAGATGGATTCTTAGTTTTTATATGAGTAACAGAGGCAGTCATTAAGTATGGAAATCTTTTTTCTTAATTCCTGAATTTGGTTTAAAAATGAGACACTCCAAAATTTTCCATCTAAGCACTTTACAGGCTGATTTTTTACCTGTAATGATATCATTTAGCATTGTTAAAAACCATACAAGACTGAGAATTTAGTTTATTAGGATGTACTGAAGCATGAATACCCTTCAGTGGTGATGTCGGACATGTATGGATATTCAGATGCAGTTTTGGGGCTGATGAATAATAATTACTTGGAAACACAGGAATGCTTGGTAAATTATGTCCCCTGGAATGGGTGCTATTAAGTTATATGAAAAATATGCAATTCTACAACTGAGAGAAGAAGATTTATAGAAGAGTAACCAGAAGAGATTACATATCCTCTAAAGGGTTGGAAAATATCATGCTAACCAAATTCGCATAATAATGAACTCTGTTCAAATAAAGAGGTTATACCTAGAACATTCCTTCTAAAACAAGGAATTCGACTCTAAATAGTAAATTAAATGTTTAGAACCTTTGATTACTAAAGATTACTTAGACCAAACAGGACTTTTCCTGATCAAGTATTTAAATGGCCTGTGGATATTACTCCACCTCCAAACAACTGTTGAAAACAACAAAATACTTTTGACTCTTAAAAGATAAGAGAGAAAGGCTAATAGATCTAATTTTTTCCACCCTTTTAAACTCTAAGAGGGCATCATAATTGACCTCAGGTACTTCTTTACTACCAAAAACACCTTGTTGATGCATGACATCTCTACTTCCTGACTTCGAAGTTACAGTCCAGACAATCTATAGGTTTTGCATAATCCGGTAAACTTACCTCACCCGTATATAACATAACAGATTGCTTTGGCTAATGTGTTATTGGCATCTTTCGAAAGAATAATATATAAATATTTAATTTATCGTGGTTGCATGTTCTGATTCAGAAGATATATTATTTTAGTGCTTGGCTGCAAAACTCTCCAGCTCAATACCATTCATAAACAACGTTATTTACTTTGTGCATATTATCGCAATCCACCAAATACAAAACTTTTAATGCTATGGATCGGGTTTTTTAGAGGAGTTTATAGTTACAGAAAAGAAAAACTGGAACAAGGAATCCAAAAGGTATTGTGTTTTATGATACATGTATGTGGACGTTGGTGTAAGACTGGCTATGTGTCCAAGTGCAAGTTTCATGAATAATCTAAAGTGGTAACAATGAGAGATCAACATGCCATACCCCACTCGTAAGGACCTATGACTCCACAACACTTTGTGTTCTCTTCTTTAAGATGGCAACTATGAAATTCATTGATTACATTTGGAGAGTTCGATGATTCATTACCCTTATTACTTGGACTAATTTATCATGGCAAAGTGTAACGACACCCTTTTATAATATCTGAGTTTGTTAACCTAAAACAGAGGTTGATGATAAATGAAACCCTTTTAGCCGATCGAACGAGCCACCTCCAAGTACATCAATGCAATAGTGTAGTTCATGTTTTTTCATCTTTCCTCTATAATGGAAAACTTTTGGGGCCTTGAAGTCGAGTTTGCTAAGTATTAGTGTTGTATTTTACCCAAAGCTGCAATGCATCTTTTTAAGAGGTAGGAGAATTGCACTCTGGGATTTCATATATTAATTAATGGGAATGAGTCTATAATATAATCAACATACCTTGTATAAATTGGCTACGTTTAAAATGGCTTAATCAGTTACCAAGGTCATGTGTTTTACCTTTGCAAGCAAAGCGTAAACCTCAAGGCGCTTTGAGGCGTAAGAGTCAAGACAAACCAATAAAATAATTTAAAAGAACATAAAATTACCAAAAAAAAAAAATCATAATGAAACCATAAACTGTCTTTAAAAATCCGAAAAAAAAAAAAATGAACAAAAGTAAATGTCTAACTTGCAAACAAACATAAATAAAGTAGCAAATAATAAGTTCTTAGACTAGTAATCACGTAATAAACTTATAATTTACTATTAGAAGTAGAAATAACTTAGAAGTCTCTTATATCATCACTGTCAATAGCACCTTTAAGGATATCATAAACATCGTCTTCTTCATTGCTATCAGTTCTTCCCATCCTGTCATCATCCTCCACTTATATGTTGTATTCTCCTCTCTTTCTTTTCTGTGTGAGTAGTAAAGTAAAATAAAATAAAAGAACCTGAAAAACATTTGAGTTTCTAGAGAAACAAACCCAAAAGCTAAGGCCAGTACTAAAATGCTCAGAAAATGAAATACAAACAGGTGAACACCTTAGTCGCCTTGAGGCTTAAGCCTCACTAATTTGAGATGGAAGCCTCATAAACTGAACTTCAGGAGAGGGGTTCGTGGTATTTTGTGAAAGCCTCGCTTGAGGAGGCAGGATTTGGGGCCTAACTCTCAAATGGTTTTTTTTAACAAATGTCCTGGGAACTATCTCGGTTGCTGTATATCCTGTCTACATCTTTTCTAGGCACGGTATAGGGATGATTTTTTATATCTGTTTTTGTCTTGTTCTGGATTAGTATGTCTTTACATTTACATAATTTTTTTTTCTTTGTTTTATGCTAAAATAACAATTCGCTAAGTTTTTGGCATTTCATATTTCTGGTTTGGTAAACATTTTTCTATAATTTTATTTTCCCTTTTTAAAAGTTGATACTTTTATGCACTGGAACCTGAAACCTGAATTTGTGAAGTCATGTAAAATGTTATTACAACGTAATTTAGAACAATATGTCTATCTTCTTCTTTTTCAAGGATGATAAATCTTTCACACAGTAGAACCTTATTTTTTTTAAGCTTGTGTTTAGATCTGTTTTTAATCTTGTCAATTATAAACTTCATGTAGTGGTGAAAGATTGCTTGATGTCAACTGGTCTGAATGTGTAGAAGTTAAAGGAAAAGTAAGATTAGAAGCTTTTGAGAAATATATCCAAGATCTTCCTCGGTCACGCACTCGGGGATTGATGGTAAGCCAGAATTCTCCTTCATATTTTATGATGATAGGATATATAAAATTTGTAGTTTGCAATTGCATTACTTATCGATATGAAAACTATATCATACCCTTTTAGCCCCTATTTGGTTTTGCTAAAAAACAGTTTTTTAGCAGATCTTGATAAAAGTTAATGAAACATGTAATTGGAAAGTTGATAGAAGTTTTGGGTCTCATGGAATGTGCTGTTAAAATTAATTTTTTGACTGACTTACATTTTTATTAACTTTTTCAGCAAAACCAAACAGGGGCTTATTGTTTATGTTAAACCAAAAGTTAACTCCATAGAGTAGTCCTGTGATAGTGGAGGATGAAGAAAAGAACGAAGAAGCAAAATAGCCTTGTGGACAGTTGTATTTGTCTAGTTGAAGAAGTAAATTCATTCTTTGTTCAAGTCACTTAAAAGATGCTAGCATTACTGATCATTGTTTTAAGTAATTGTTCAGCATTGTGCTGAAAAAATTGCTTAAAGACATTAGTACTATAACACTCCTAGCATTTTGGTGACCACTATTCTTTCACTGCCTCTTTATTGTTTGCACTAGCAAGCCATACATGTGGTATGCTTGCATACAACTTTGAATACACTACAAAGGTGTGAATTTTGAAATTTTCTTTTGCATAAACTGATCGAGTGATTTCAATAATATTTAAACTCTAATAAAATAAAACAAATATGGAAAGAAACCCTGCCCTGCAACGTTTCTCTTATGGTGAATGCAAAATTTAACCTATGGCAACTTGAGAGAAAAATGGAAAAGAAAAAAGAGATAAGTGGAAATCCATAATAAGTTGTGTAAATACTCCAGTGTAGCAAATTGATTATAGATAAAAAGATGTACAATATTTGAGAGCTACCGTTTGTAAACCTTCATACTCAACCTTTTAAATTCAACTTCACTTTCTTTGTAGTTTGATGCAAGCAAATTGAGCACATGGGTAGTAAATTCTGTTCTAATGTGTGATATGCTACATGCTGAACTTTTTCTCTTGCATTTCACACTTCAAGTACATATTATAGTATTTTAAGGCGTTCTGACTTTCTTTGGATAGTGTGTATTGTTGCATTTATTTTTTTACTTTGTTCCGAGTCTTCCTAATTCACTCTTAAAGTAATCAATACAGAATTGTCTTACCTTGCCCCCTATTGATAAAAGTTATCTAGCACAACAAAATTTTCGTTTTACTATAATGATTAGTCAGTTTACAACGTTTTTATTTAAATTTTTGTATAGTGCATAGCATGAAAGATTAATCTATGTATTTTTGAAAAAAAAAACTTATTTTGCTTTTTAGATAATCTTATAATCATAAAAGTTGTAAGATCTTACATTTCTTTTGATCTGCTGGTACATTTCTTTTGACACAATCAAAATTGAGATCACTTCTTTTTTGCCATTGACATTGACAATCATTGAGAAAATTGCTTTTTCCATGAAATTGAAGTATTCTAAAATTTTTAAGCACCCGAGATATATTTGTATACTTAGGTTATTCAAAAGATAGTGTTATGTGTTAATATATATTATGTCCCTCTAACTGTTTCCCACCTGACTTGCATGCTTTTAAATTTTACATATTAAAACAACTAAATAAACAAAGATGAAATTTATTCGCCAATATGAATATTTCCTCCTCTTTTTTACCTAAAATGTACTAATTTAAGTTACAGTTGATGAAGAAAGCACATCGTAATAGATGCCTCTGTACCATGGTTTTTAATTAGAAATGACAAACATGTTGGAAGGTCTTGTGTGAGAATGATAGTTTGTGGAGTCAGAATAGACATTATCACATTACAAGGTCTTCCTTTATGTTCTTTTAAATAATAAATTTTTAGATCTCTACCATTATATCTGATTCTTCATTAAGTTTTCGACTTTTTCGTTTTCTATCACTTAGTTTAATTCTTTATCCCATTGTTTTTTATAGGCTTGATCAGTAAAATTTATATTTGTGACTCTGTAATCAAGTTAGGCAATTGAATAAATTATAAGACATGAAATCTAGGAATATGCAACGGAAAACTTAAATGTTTGAACTATAGTTGTCATTTCAAAAATAATGTAGTCGTCTTAATATTCTACAAGGAGAATGAAGGCTTATCTCTTTGAGGTTTTCTTCTATTATCTGATTCTTATTTCTAAACGCGTGACCGAGATTTTGGATTAGATTAGGAATACATTTCTCTATTTTTACCATTTCATGATGATCTAGGAACCCCATTCCTTAAATAAATAAATTTCCAAGCTTGTTGGAGAGGAGGTCAAAACACGGATCTATCAAACTAAGTTGTTAATTACTTTGGTTTGTAATGACTAGCTGAAGTTAATAAGTGAACCCATGTCGGCAGTTGTATGCAAGACAATGTAGTCACCCTTGGTGGAATTTAGGTTTCCGTGAGTACAAACCCTGCGAGTTTATGCATTGATGGCTTGTTTGGTAATCTGGACTGGATAAATATCAAAGATATAAAAATGATAAAAAAATTTAGTCTTGTATACTTCATTGTCCAGTTAAGTTGAATGCTGCATATCAAGCATGCATTTAACCGCATAGCTCGTGCTTCTTTTTTGTCAGTACACAATAACTAGGCTAGTGCATTCATAGCGGAACTTGTAAGCCATATTCTCCCACTGATTCAGGATCTAATAATTGCAGAGAAACCTTCTAATATGAACAGACCAAGCTAACTAGTGCACCTATATGAACATATATACAAACAATTCCCCATTCCATTTTTCACTAATATAAATCACAATTCACAATTGCCGGAGAAGTGGGTTGCAAAATTCTGTGCTTTTTTTGCGTGCAAAGTGAATCGGCTGGGCACAGTTATCCCTAATTTGCTAATTGTTGTTGCTAAAAATCTAGTTGCTTTGGATGTTCCACTGTAGACCCTAAATATATTGAGAACCAGGCTTGTGTTTTGATACTGTTGTATTGCATGTAACCTTTGGTCCATGATCCGCAATATTTCAAGTCCTACAAGTGGATGACTCAGTTGGGGTAGCTCTTATACTAGGTGGAAGAACTCGGATCAGATGACTAGGCTACAAACTTAGCATTAGCCGACTTGGTACAAGGTTTTTACACTCATGTTGACAAGAGATGCCTACTATACAAGTGGGATTCTTGAGTTACAGAAATTGGTCAAATATACATGCACATAGGATTCTATAACATTTGAAATACTGTGAACTAGTTACAACTATTATACTCGGGATAAATTCATCATTTTGGGACATTTTCGGCTTCTTTGACAAGGCAATATTTTAAGGCAAGCGTGCCTCTACTGTTGCACACCTAACAACTGAAATGTGGCAGAAGATACAGTAATGATTCTCCAATGCATTTTAATTCACGAGGATACGTTTCGTATGTAGTATTGGACACGATTAAACCTTAAAATAACAATATTTAATTTTTTTTTTCTTTAATATTGTTGAAACCTATACAGTCCGGTCTACCCCCAAACAAGCCATCAGTATTCAGCATAAACTTATTCCAAGTCCAACCACCTTCGATAAATGAACTGACAAGATTAAAAACCCAAATGAAATGCGAAAGAGCTTCATAGTGGATCAATGCTCTAGTTTTTTTTTTTTTTACCAAATTATTCAATCTTTATGAAATAAAGGCTTGCTATGGTAGCTCAAAAGGGCTTAGAGAATCGACCATTTACTCAAAAAGATCTAATGACATTTTTCATGATGGAAATTCCCAAGGTTCACAAGAATTTCTAATTAAAAATATTACATGAACAACTCGAGAATTATATGAAGTTGAGATAGTGTAAACAAGATCTATCTAGTCTTCTCTCGAAATATGTAGGTTTTTATTGTTTTTATTTTCCAAATAAAGGAGAACAACTGTTATAAGAAATATTTTGAAAAATTGAAAATCCAAACTTTTCCATTCCCGGAAAATTGAGGGATTTTTTGGAATCCTCCTTGAGGCAAAGACTATATGCATACTTGCTTTATTCACACCATACTTAATTCTTGTAAGATTATACATGTTAGCTAATAGTTTGGAGGTATGTTGGCGCATTAGGAGCGAAGAAAATTGTAACTATACACATAAAATGACAACAATGGATTCCAATGCTTGGGCTTTATTTGTAAAGTCGGATGAGGTGTCCTCAAAGTCATGGGTGGATGGCACAGGGTAACAACATAAATTGAACATTTTCTGAGGGAATGTAACTTTCCTACCAATGGTTTATCAAATGTACAAATAACCTACAGTATACCTCCTTATCAACTGATCAATCCAGAACGTACATTATGTTTCAATACATGGACAGAAACAACTTCACATTATGTTCCAGAACATGAAGTAGAAGTTTACATTGCTAAATCAACAATAGAAATACTGTGATACTGAAGTAGGCAAAAACTGATAATGCAATCACGGTTGGAGTTGTTTTTTGAGAAAAATAATCTGTAACCAAAAGATTTGATAATATTTCTTAAAGATAGTTCTGCCATCTGACCAAGTTAGACACACTACTTAACTAAATTATGACTTTCTAAACCTCAGAAATGACACTTAAAATTGCAAGACATTGAACAACTCCATATAAATTCTTGTTATGGCTCGAATGAATAATCTGTACTACTGAGAGCAATTAACAACATGAAATGGAAAAAATGAACGAAAGAAAACACACGATTTAAGGTGCTTTACTCTCAATGAAAGAGCTACGTGCATCTGGTGCCACTACAAAATTGTACTATAACGAAGAAGAGAATTACAATATGTTTTGGACTTACGCCTCTCTTTGTTTCCTTTTTACCATGAAACACAGAATGGTGGTTTGCCTTGTTACCCTTTTCTATGGAGGAATTTACCATTGCAACCTAATATATGTGCCAATTTCTCAATACATTAAGCTCCACACATTCAACAATTTTAATTATGAAAACTTAGCGACATTTTTTAGTTTGAGCCGTAAGCCTTGTGTCATTTTGAGGCGTAAGGTTCAAATCAATAATTTAAAAGAAATTAAGAATAGAAATGTAAGCTCAAATTAAAACCATAAATCATCTTGAAAAAATCCAAATTAACGAAATTTACAAGTTGAACTTGCAAACAAATATAAAGCAGATCAATAAGGTAGCAAATACTAAGTTATCAAATTAGTAATTATGTAACAAAATTGTGATCCATTACTAGAAGTCTTCTGTAACATTACTACTAATGGGATCTATAAGAGATTGGTGAGCATATTTGATTTTGGAATCATTCATTACTAAAAGTTTCTTCTCATTCTTTTTCATCATCATCCGCGTGAAGGAAGAGAAGGGAAAATGAAAAATCTGTAAAACGTTTAAGTTATAAAAATTAGCTAAAAAACAAAGGCCAATGATAAAAAGCTCAGAAAATTAAAAAAAAAAAAAAAAAAAAAAAAAGAAAAGAAAGGAAGACAAACACATACCTCAACTGAGGCTTATGCTTTGAGGCATTTACTGAAAGCCTCACGTGAGGTGGAACTCGAGGGGTAAGCCTCAGACAACTTAACAACATAGATGATATTCTATCTTGAAGCAAATGCACCATCGTTTGTTCGAGTGAGTTAAACTATTCTTATTGTTGTAATTTTGATTAAAAGTTTATAGAACAGAATGCAAATGCGTGTTAAGGAATTATGAACTAATGTTTGTTGTCTTTTGATTTTGTGTTTCATGTTTCTTATTTAGGATTCATATGAATGTAAGTTTTCTTAAAGAATCATAAGCAAAATCATTTGCCAGCTAAAATAAATTTGAAGGGTTTTGGAGATGAGATAAAACCCTGTGCGGTACTCATTAAGGTTTGAGAAGTAGGGTAGCTAAGCAGATTCATTTTTGGAAGAGAAAATTATGTGGCACCTTATTCTACCTTCCCTAATAGGTAAATTGAGCAGGTCTGGAATTTAGGAAGGAGAATTACTCAGACATTATTGACTATTGGAAATTGATCATAAGCTTAACTTTTGTGTACAGAACAAGGGTTTTGCTAGGGGTATATAATTTTTGTACATAGAGGGGTACATAACACTCACATGTCTTATGTACCCCTCTATGTACAAAAAATATGTACATCTAGAATTATCCACAGAAGAATTCTACTTCTAGTTGAAATGCGCAGTCAATTTGTATGTTGTGTTACCAAATACAGAGAGCTTTTCCACTTTTAAAATTGCAAGTGGTCAAGTTTATCAGTAGTGATCATGTTATTTGACTTTGGGCTTTGTGAGTATTGGATGTAACTTTTAATCATTTTCTTGATCGTGTTTGATTCTCATAGCCATTGTTTTGCTGTTGTGCATCCAACTTTAGGTTAGATGAGATGAGAACATAGGAATTTGTACTATTTTGTGAGGTTGGCTAACCGACAGTGTAGAATATTGATCTTGTGATGGCATACAACTGAATTCAATCTTTATCACTTGCACCTTATGAGAGAGGTTAATGGCTGCATTAGATTATTCATTCTGCAAGCTTACATCGCTTGAAGCTACTTCTGAATGTGTTTTCTCCTTACACTTGGCTAATTATTTTGTTGCATACTTGAAATTCCTGGAAATACTTTTAGTAATGCATTATTTGTGAAGCACTTAAGAGTCAAAAGGAATTTTCATTGCAAGTTTTTTGTGATTGAAGCATGTAGGAATTCTTGAAGTATTTTCTAATTGAAGCTTAGTTTTAGCGAGAATTGTGATAACCTACAGTAGACTTTGGACTATTAATATTTACTGGCACAGTCACTATTAGTTATACTCTAAAGCTCATTTTGACCCTATATTGACAATATTATTTTAGAATAACCATTTTGTGGTTCGCATATTTGGAGTTGTTCTAAGATTTGAAGTTGATAATGCTTTTATATTTAGGTGACTTCCCTGTGTTGGAAAAAGGGATCAGCTGAAAGAGGTCTCAAGGGCATGAAGGAGGTGAGCATCAATTAGTATTCATTAGATTTGCAACTTTATACCTTCACTATGGGGGAAAAATAAAAAATAGGAGTAAATCGTTTGAACTGCTTTTGAAGTTACTGATCCAGTTGCTCATATCTATTTCAATATTATCAGGTTGCAAAAGGATACAGGAAAGGCGAGAGGGTCGGATTTGCAAAACTCTCGCCAGGTGTTGATATTTACCTCTGTCCACCGAGTGATAAAATTATCACAATTCTTGCAAAATACGGTTTCTTCAAGGGTTTGGCTGCTGGTGAAGACAAATCAGAACTATTTCTCGGTTGTATAGTCTGGCGGAAAAATCAAATGATTTCAGGTACTGGTGAGAAAAACTCTGCGACTTCAGGGGCTGTTGAGAAAAAATCCGAGACTTCAGGTTCTGTTGAGAAAAAATCTGAGAATAATGATTCCTTGTCGGATCAGATTCTGAAAGCCCCATCAGACGGCTCTTGTCAATCGGTAGTAGAGAGAGGTTCATCTTCTCTGTCACATACATCGGTCAATTGTTCCTCAGCTCTCGGAATTGTAAATGTTGATGAGAACAAAAAAATTGAAGTTAGTAAAATGTCCTCTTCCATTGAGTTCTTGCCAACTGCTTCAGTTCAAACAGTGGTTTCAATTTCAGCTGGGGAACAAAAATCTGGATTTTCCAGCACGTCAAAAGGCTTTGAGCAGCAGTTACAGGAAACAAAAACTTATTGGGCACAACATCCCAAGATGGAACAATCTAAAACAAGTTCAGAACTCAATAAACCTGTTATTCCTTTCCCGTGTACAGCAATCAAACCGAACATGCCCGTTGGAGATGATGATGATCTTCCTGAATTTGACTTCAAAACCTGTGAAATTCCTCTAGCTTCAGTTGGGATGACACTCCATCCCAAAGGAATTCAGCTTTCAGACGGGTTAGTGGTACAATCTAAAAACTCTGTTTCGCTTGCCACACACAAAAGTTCTTTTGACGAAATGAACAAGAAAAAGCTTTTCTGTGATGATGACGACGACATGCCTGAATGGCTTCCACCCAAGCCTCAGATTCAATCCTCAGCGGAAGCAAACAAGCCATCAGCCATGCTGCACACTGCATCTTTTAACTCAACTACCAGAGTTCCACCTCAGCGCCCTTCTGGTGCCGTACCTCCAAAGCTCCCTTCGGGCCCTCTGCCTCGTCAATGTTCAGTGCCTCCTCGTCCAGATTATTCACTCCAGGGATTTCCACCATTTCATCGCCAACCTCCAAATTTGAGAGCGCCACCACCGATGCCTTTCCAAAATGGTCCAAGGCTAAGGCCTTCAACAGGGTTTACTTTTATTCCAGCTTTGCAGCCACTATCAGGTTCATT
>CAIGRQ010252683.1:0-12205 GCA_903798375.1 Fraxinus sp. D2006-0159 | reverse complement strand
TTTTGAATAAAATATTATTTAAAAAAATTTCAAAATTTCAAAATAAACGCGTTTTCCATTTCCATGTTTTCAGAAGCAGTTTTACAAAAAAGCAAAAAGAACGCATTTTTAGAAATTTCAAAACAGACACTCAAAACACAAAACACAAAACGAATTCAAAACTCAAAATATAAAACTGAAACGCGAAGAGAACGGCCCTAAGTTTTTAACAGTAGTGCATGTGTTTGATAACAACCAAAGCACGACAAATCTTTGCACACAACGGAAAACAATAATTGGCAGAGTGCGAATGACTATGGATTGGTTCCATATTATCTCTACCTATATGAATCTGGACGCTTGGGTTTGCTTTGAACAACAGCCTCAATCTTCTCCAGCACCGCAGGTGTAAGCAGCGGAATGACATTAATAGCCTTCATGTTTTCTTGAATCTGTATTAGTTTGACATAAATAGAGGTTATATAGGACTAAAACCTTTACATATTTATAGATTATTCTGATTTCTACCTATACTAAACTATTGAGTTTAATCTCATAGAAAATATTTTTTCCTTCGAAAAAATGGAAGTCTCTTTCAGGTAGATTGATGAAACATATGAACAGATGATTAAGCTGACCTGAGACTCTTTGGTGGCACCAGTAATAACGGAGGAGACATTGGGATTTGAAGCACACCATGCGATAGCAAGTTGGGATAAAGGCACGCCCAGTTCTTCTGCAATTGGTTTCAACCCATTCACTTTCTTTAGCACGTCATCTACCAATGATCGGCTAGCTAGATTCTGCATAGAATGAAATATAATTTAGTTTGCACCAAAAAGATCCAGGCAAGATGGGGTTGGAGCCACACCAAAGATTAATACACAAAAAGGTATGCCTTTGGACAGACTGTAAAACTGACACGCCTTCAAAGAATCTATGATCCTTCAATTATAGAACTCCAGCAAGAAATTAATCCTCCGCTTTGGAAAGGAAATTATAAATGGTTTCAACCACACGTTCATAACTACAACTCATTATTATCCACGCATTTCGTGAAACCCACTACTATTTTTCCTCTATTTATAAATTTGCCAAGCGGAGGCTAATCTAAAACATGGATATTTTTCCACCATTCATGAACTAGACATTTAAACACTGCATAGGAAGAATAATGAACAATTTCCCAAGGAAATTTTGATAAAAGTTGATGAAATGTACTATTGAAAAGTTGATAAAAATTGTGGCTAAAGAATAAGTATCCATTTAAGTGTATCTTACAAGTCTCTTAGGCAGTTCAGAAACACGCTACTTGAACTAATTTTGACTCCCTACATGTGGGTCATTAAATGTAATCAAGTTCAATAGACCACTACAAGCAAATTAACATGATATCAACAGAAGCCGAAATTTTGAACTTTTACACAAATATTGTGAAAATTAACTTCAAGATTCCAGGACAAACAAAATGCTAATTCAATTATAAACCTGGAAATGCAAACTTTCATTCAAGTTTTACCTTATAGTTTTCCAAGGCAAACCTACTATCAGGTGGAATATTTCCCGAGTTATACTTTCCGGTCAGAACGCCAGATGCAAGTGGACTCCAAGTTGTAAGGCCAATACCATAGTTATCGTACAAAGGGAGATACTCCAACTCAACCTGCAGAGTTCAATTCAATACAGAATTATTATATTTGACCAGATACATATAGGAAAAGAAATCATTTAGTTAACAGCTAGCAGAAGCCATAACAGAGTGAACTTCGATTCTAATATCACAAGCTAGTAATATTTACACAATTAGAAAAAAAACTAGGTTCCAATAAAATTCACACTAAAACACTAGTTCAAAAATTCTCCATTCAAAATTTTGATATTAAACTCCTTATCACTTGGTAAGTGCTTGCTCCCAAACACTTTTTCAGAAACAAGGGTCCCCTTAAAATGAGATTCAAAATCTATAGTTGGAAGATTTAATTTTGCATGACTGATAATATACGAGGGAGGGACTTGTTTTGTGCTTTATGTTTGAAATTCCAAATGCTAGAGCTTGTAGATACATGCGGTGCGGATCTCTAAGAATCTAGAAAGCTCAGGTAAATAATGTAGAAAAGATGACATTAGAAGAAAATGCCGCACACTATATAAGGTTCAAGGAATGTGAAGGTTTAATATTGGTCTACATTTTACCAAGCTCAGATCTTGCTTTTCCTTCTCACCGACACCAGAGCACACAAGGAGGGATCAAAAATACAGTGAGTGGAAGTACATGGATTGGGGGAAGAGAACCTGAAAATAATTGATCCTGAGGTGTATGCTGAGTTGTAAATGTCTTTCCATAGCCAAGGATGATGGTGACGAACAACAAAGTAGACAAGGAAGCAGTCTTTCTTTGATTAATCATGTTTGTTCCAATAATATCGCAACAAATTTCAAAGAGAGAAAAATCTTTCTTAAATCTCAGCTTTGAATTAAATGACATATTAGACTCTAACATAAGATCATTATATCATATCAATGAAAATGATCCACATAAGAGAAAATGCACAAGGATAAGTAGCTTAAAAGTTTCAAAGGGTATTAGTATCATTTATCAACAATCTGCATCCTCCAACAATCTCCTCAAAAGGAAACTTTAATGTATAACTGCAGAATATCATCCACACCCAAAATATCTTCAAAAAGTTAGAATGCATCACAATTCACAAAGAGTAAGGCATTACTTTAGAACATCTTCGTCCCCGAAAATAACCCTCAAAATGATAGCATAAACTCATAACAAATCTGTATAAAATTTTATAAACATTCAAGAATTGCATTAAATGAACAAATAAACTGCATCTAAATCCATGATTCTCAAAAAATATATCCACAATAAACAATTTCACCTTGTGCCTGGATAAGAGATTATACTCAGGCTGCTCAACAATAGGGCCCACGAGATCCAGCCTCTCCGCCACCGCCCAAGCCTCCGTGATCTGCTGAGCCGACCACTCGCTAGTTCCCCAATAGTAAGCCCAGCCCTTATCAATCACATAATTCATAGCCCTCACAGTCTCCTCAATGGGCGTCATTATATCGGGCCTGTGACAATACAGCACATCAACATACTCCATATCAAGCCTCTTCAACGAATTCTTCGTCCCCTCTATGATATGTTTCCTCGATAGGCCCTTGTCATTCGGGCCCTGTCCACCCCAGAAAATCTTGGTGGAGATCACAAGGTCCGATCGCTTCCATCCCAGTTCCTTGATAGCCTGACCCATGATCTCCTCTGCCCGGCCATTAGCATAAACCTCGGCGTTGTCAAAGAAGTTAACACCGTTATCCCTGCAACACTGGAGGATGGATTTAGCCTCCTTGACATCAAGCTGATTGCCGAAAGTCACCCAGGCGCCAAATGAGAGTTGTGATACCTTCAGACCCGATTTACCCAGATTCTTGTACTGCATTTTTTGATCTGGGATTTCGATAAACAAGATTGGAAGAATGTGGGAGCAGAATGAAGCGTACGATGAACAAAGTACTAGAGTAGAGTGAAAGTACTGGAAAGTGAAGAGACGGTTCTTCTTTTGTAACATTCAAGAGAATACATTTTTGTTTGGGATAATTGCAGCAAAAGCTCCGAATCTTTGAAATATTAGCAGATTTTTTCCAAATTTTTGGTTTATTATAATTGCCACCCCTTACCTTTCCAAATATTGCAGATGAAGCCCTTTTAGACAGTTTTCATCCATAATTCTGTTAGTTGACCAAAAATTTAATTTTAACCACATTTTTAATATTTTAAAAGAGCAAAAGAGTAATTTTTTATTTATCACATTAAATAATTAAATAAAAAATAAAAAAAACACACACACACTTGTCCTCTTCCTCTCAACCCTCACCCACCCCCACTTCAAACCCAAATATCCACACGGCACCACCACCACCACCTCCACCTCCACAAACCACCTGCCGGTGGCCAACAAAAAGACATGGCTTTTGGAAGGATAAAAACTGGCATCAAAGAAGATGAAGAAATGAAAATCTGTCTCTAATCAGAACCCATCACTGAAAATTTCAAAGGAAAAGAAGAAGTTGCAAAAATATAAAAATTTCAAATTGCATTACTTGCCTTCAGCTTTATTCTTCAGAAAGAGTTTTCCGCTCGTTCACAAAGATTTCAAGACAAAAACTATTTTGAACAATTTTCTCAATCCCTAACTCTCCCCCAATTTTTCAGACAATCTCATTTCTCTCTCCATAGTAAAAATGGTGACTGCTAACCCAATAACCATTCTTCTTCTCTTCCACCTCTAATTTCTAGACCCCTATACTCTCTTTCACTCTCTCGATCTTTCTATCTGCTTTCTCTCTCTAGATTTCATTTTTATCCCTTTCACAATGTTTGATGTTGATTTTTGATGTACTCTATTGTGCCTGGTAGCAGGTGAATGTGGAGGTAGATGTAGATGTGATGGTGGCCAGTGTGAATTTCGAGTTTGAGGTGGGGATGGGCGAAGGCGAGGGCGAGGGTGAGGGTGAGGGTTGAGAGAGAGGACAATTGTGTGTGTGCGTGTGTTTTTTTTTTTATTTAATTATTTAATGTGATAAATCGAAAACTACTCTTTTGCCCCCTTTTTAAAATATTAAAAGTGTGGTGAAAGTTAAATTTTTTGTCAACTAATAGAATTATGGATAGAAGTTGTCCAAAAGGGCTTCACCTGCAACATTTGAAAATGTTGGGGTGACGGGTGTAACAAATCAAATGTTTGGGAAAAGTCTGCTAATGTTTCAAAGGTTTGGAGCTTTTGTTGCAATTATCCTTTTTGTTTTCCAATTGCGGGGGGGTTTTTTTTTAATTAAAAATTGTGATGAATAATTTATTTTTCTTTTTTCATTTTCTTAATTTTTGTTCAAGAATATTTGACAAATAATAATTGGGTTTATCGAGTGGAGTTTCTATTGGGTAAGAGTTGATACAAAATTAATTATTCATATTTCTTTAATTATATTGTTAATTTCCATCTTATTCTTAACAATTTTGATGTTTTCCTCTGTTCATTTCATGAAAATTATTATCAATGTAAACAAGGGAACAAGAAAAATACTTCCATTCAGATTTTGCAATTTTTAATCTAAGTGGTTAAGATGTTCTACTTACGAGTGTTCTCACGTGCGTAAAGAACAACAAAGAATGTTAGAAATAAACAAGAAAAATGTTTACATGCACAAATTTTGTATTCACGGGTGGAGTCTTTTATGGTCACAGGCCTGCACTGAACTTTTGCACCAATCCAATCACCCTTTTTTATTTTTATTTTTGTATAAATTACATTGAGTACCCTATTTAAGATATTAATTCCAATAATACATTTCCACATTTTATACACCAAACATATTAACATTTTATTATAAGTAAAAAGTGAAAAACCAAATCCATGTATGCTCCCCGTGATTTGTGCTCGAAAAATTAGATCACCAAATCATGATTTGTGGCACATCCTGGTGATTGCTATTTGATAATCCTATGTTTTGCTAGAATTTTTATTTGGTATTTAATCTATATTCTACTTGAAAACTTTGATTTTGTGGAAATTTAATTTATCACAATTGGTGTCTAATGTTCCCAATCACTTAAGCCCCGTACTTAGGTATTACACTACATTAATGGATAGTTTTTTTGCCACTTAATGATTATTTCATTATACAATGGATTCACAGCACCACATTTTACCCGTGTTTGACGGCCTCGGTTTAACATGGGTTGTTTCTAAATTCAGGCCATGCTAGAATATTAGGATTCATGAGGAACGGGTAATTTATAAATTATGTCATTTTTAGTATTGTCGTAATATTGTTTTATATTTTTATCATCATTAAATCAACGGTAAAAAAAAACTCAAAATTCAACGTTGATTAAATTGTGCATGCACTGAATATTATTCCAGGCTCCGCCCTTATTTGTGTCGACGAATCTAAAATTATTAAGTAGAGAACAGACGCTAAAATTAAATCCTTGTGTTGGACACTCGCTAAATTTGAAAATAGGAGAATCACTTATTAATATATTACTGACGTAAGAGAGCATCGAAAGATCATCCTACAAAAAATAATAATAAAATAAAATAAAATATTATTCAGCAAACGTCTCTTTATAATTATTACCCTCACAATTATGATTACGAGGGAATATTTCAGGGTATATTCATTTCATTAGTTTGTATCCTTGGAAACTACACACATGACACATAGCTTACATTTGCCTTAATATTTTAAAATTAAAATGGTACCAAAAAAGTTCCATTTGTTCACAACTATCCAATTGTCCCATATGTATTGGAATCTTTGTTCAATTGTAAAACATCCTCTCGTCTCTTTGTAAGGTATAAAATTAAAGGATCATGCTACTCATACGTAACAATAGTATACAAGAAATTACTTAAAATAATGTGGAGCGAAAAAATTGAATGAAAAAATTGACTGTATTTTAAACTGATAAATGTAACATTATATAATCACTAATATAAATTTTTTTGTACATATAATAGAATCCAAAATTAAAGTGGCCTATGCGACCGCATCATGCGGTAGACCAAATCCGAGGAGATAATTTTATTTTTTCGCGAGTTTCTTAGTTTGACTAAAATACAATCTTTCAATATCTTTTGTGATCTCTTTGAATCAGTCACCAAATTATCTAGCTAAATTAGGGTTTAGTATAAATAGCTTTTATTTTCTTTATTGAAAAATAAAACAATCCAGACATTATTATTGAGAGTTAATACATTTTTGTGAGATTTATTCCTCCAATTTCTTGGTGGTTTAAATATCTAATTTTGAACTAATCGAAAGGTTTCGCAATCCTTTTGCAACGTTCCCACTTCCCTGTTCTTGTTCTGGGTAATCAACGAGTCGGATTTCTTACGTGTAGTCTCGATTCTTGATACGTGTCGAACAACGGGCCGAGTCGATATTTGCACGACGTGATTTCTAACTTTTTTGGGTTTGTTCCATCTTGTTAGTGGGTTCCCAAGATCGATTCTTGGTTGTGTTCACATCAGTTGGTATCAGAATTTGACTCTAGAACTCAGGTCATCTATCATTTTAGTTTTTGTTGATTAATTTATATTTGAGTAAAAAAAATTCAATTTTTATTTTTCTTGATTTTTGAGTCATTATTTTCGTATAATTGTGTTGTTTAATTGCATTTAGATTAATTATTTAATTGTTTATTGAGTTTCGTTCAAAGGAAAAAAAAGAGAGAGAGAGAGAGAGAGACAAAAAAAAAAAAAAAAGTCTCTACACCTCGTGAACGTTTAGAGGTAAAACAAATAAAATAAAATAAAAAATGTTAGTCATGTTGTTTTCTTATCTTGAAAATTGAGTCCATTACCTTAATTCGGGGAAATTATGTTGATTATTCGAAGACTTGTGCTTGCGGTGGTGTTTGCTATGGGAATTGTGTTCCATTTGATTTAGATCAGTTATTTCTCGGGCCATTGACAAAGGAGACGAGCGGTAAAAAGCAAGAGTGGTGAGTTTAATATCGGGAAAAAGCTAATTTCGAACGATACACGAGTGTAAACACGTGAGGTAAAATATTTTACTTTCTTGTTACTCATTTTCATTTAATTTCTGTTATTTAAAAAAAAAAAGAGGGGAAACATGAGTAAAAGTGAGGAAGAAGAGGTGCCGAAGGGGTTTTATGCGGAATTTATGGATAGTATGTAGGATATACATCATAAGTTTGATCATTTGGGTTTGACGATTGATCTTATTAGTGGTGATGTAGCTAGACATGAAACCTTGATTGGGAGTTAGCAGCGAGGGACGCCCCAAAGGGTTCCTCGTGGGATTAGAGGAGATAGGCGATGGCGGAATCTTATGACTGAATTTGATGATGAAGATGAGGTGGTGAGTGTAGGAGTGATAATTATTATTTGGAAGCTGATATGAGACGAATGAAGAATAGATAAGGTATGTTTGATCGAGATGTTGATGGAAATTTGGGGAGCATCAAATTGAACATTCCAGATTTTCAAGGTCGAAGTGAACCCGAGGCTTACTTAGAATGTGAAAAGAATGTGGAATTGGTGTTTGATTGCCATAATTACTCAGAGGAGAAAAGTTGAAGTTAGTTGTAGTGGAGTTCACTGATTAAGCCATTATTTGGTGGGATTTGTTGGTGACTAGCCGTAGGAGGAATTTGGATAAGCCGATTGAGAAGTGGGGAGAGTTGAAGACTTGTATGAGAAAACGGTTTGTATCGGGACATTATTACCGGGACCTTCATAAAAAATTACAAACTCTTTCTCAGGGTTCTAGGAGCGTGGAAGATTATTATAAGGAGATTGAGGTGACGATGATTAGAGTGAATGCAGAGGATGATCAACAGGCCACCATGGCTAGGTTTCTGAATGGGTTGAATAGGGACATTGCCAACATAGTAAATTTGCAGCACTATGTGGAGTTGGAGGACTTGGTGCATGTGGCTATAAAGGTGGAGAGCCAACTCAATAGGAAAAGGGCAGCAAGGTTTACCTCGGATCCTAATTCTTCTTGGAAACCTAAATGGAGTGGCAGTGATAGAAATGATCGGACAGAGGCCAGGGGAAAGGTTGAGGAGTCAAAGGTTAAGGAAGAGGTGAATACAAATAAACCAAACATCGAGTCTCAAACCGGTAGGTCAAGGGATATTAAATACTTCAAGTGTTTGGGTTTGGGGCATATCGCTTCACACTGTCCAAATTGACGAATGATGCTTCTTTGGGAAGATGGAGAGATTGAGTCGGATGATGGGAGTAGGAGTGACACATGCCTAAGTTGGAGGATGTTAAATGTGAAACTTATGTGGAGTACTCGGTTGGGGAGTCATTAGTAGTTATGCGTGCTCTTACTACACAAATGAATGTTGATGATGAGGAACAACAATGAGAGAATTTATTTCATACCAGGTGTCACATTAAATATAAGGTTTTGCAATTTGATTATAGGCAGAGGGAGTTTTACAAACGTAGCTAGCGCGACCCTTGTAGAGGAGTTAGGGTGACCTCTTATGAGGCATTCGCAACCATACAAACTGGAATGGCTGAATAGGTGTGTAGAGGTACGAGTTACCAAGAGGGCATTGGTGAACTTCAACATTGGACGGTATAGTGATGAGGTGTTATGTGATTTAGTTCTAATGCATGCGGACATATCTTGTTGGGTAGGTTGTGGTAGTACGATAGAAGAGTGGAGCATGATGGTTCACAAATCGGTACAAGTTTGTGAATGATGGAAAAATCATTACACTTGTGCCTTTGACACCATAGCAGGTCCATGATCACCAATTAAAACTGAAAGGTAAGCTAGAGAACAAAAATAAAGAGCAGAAAAAAGAGAGCATAAGAGAAGAAAGTAAGGTGGCTGAGAGAGAAAAAAAATAGTAGAGCCACACGAGAGAAAAGAGAGGAAAAAGTTCGATGAGAGAGAAAATTCTAGGGTGAGCTTGTATGTGGAAAGGTCGAGTGTGAGAGGACTTTAGTCAGAACTAACAATCCCTTCCCCAATTTGGATATTTCTCTTTTGCAGGAATGAAAGGATTTATTCCTTGGAGGGATTATTCTCGGGCGCCATACATTGGCTATCCACTTGATGCAAAGCACCTGGAAAAATTAGTGAGTAACAATGGAGAAGACTGTAACCACTCCATGGTAATGTATGAAATATCTATACCTAGGTTAGACTATGAGCTAGCATGTAGGAATAGATTTTCACATGGGATATTTACTTTGGTACATGAAGATGGTTCCTATAATTCCACGAGGATAGTAAGTCAATTGTCACCTACGTTTGTTAATAAATTCTTACTTGTCTATGATATGCACTTGCTACGATATGAAATTCTAGCATGCCACACATAGTTAATCACGTATGATAAGCAATTAGAGTGCATTATTGGTAACTGGGTGCATAAATATCTTTACTTTAATCACAATATTCTTACCTGTCTTAGGTTGGATTTATGCAATGTGTTAGGAGTAAGTTTAATGCCTACTAATCCCGTCTGGCATTCCAAATTGGCAAGTGGTTCTAATCTACTAACCTCGTTCAATTTAATGTCTTCATCTGTTGGTGTAGTGTTGGGTTTTGTGAGACACAGGTGATCGTGCATGATACATATCAGCATTGCCAACTGGGTCCATAGGGACGTGTATTGTTTGAACTAGGCGATATTGTGTAGGTGGTCATGCATACAAAGCGGATACGAATTCAAAGGAGGTCCGGCTACATCCTAGCGGAGATGGACTTTTCCATATCATTGCTTTGAGCGAGATCGATGGATATAGCTTGGTTCTTTAAGGTAAGTTTGTGATTGTTTACATTTTTGAAGTTTCTAATGTTTCTTCGTTTGATGCAAACTCGAATTCGAGAATGAATCATTTTGAAGAGAGGGGGGATGATGTAACCCAGAAAAGGTATCAATCGGACGAAGGTTCGATGTTCATTGAAAAGAGGCTAAGGGCACGTTCGAGGTTGTTTCGAGTTTGATGAAGGGTCAAGATTCATGAAGGGGTTGGAGGCCGAAAACAAATGGAACAACTTAATTCAAGCAAGGGATGAAGAGGCCCAAAATCTCAACTATACGACTGCATAGTTGAGTTATGCATGCAGTCGTATGCACACAATCCGAGAGCAAAGTGGAGATTTCAAGTGGCCTATGCAACGACATCCAAATACACTATACAATCGCATAGACCAAATCCAGGGAGAAAATTTTATTTTTTTACGAGTTTTCTAGTTTGACTAAAATACAATCTTTCAATATCTTTTGTGATCTTTTTGAATCAGTCACGAAATTATTTAGCTAAATTAGGGTTTAGTATAAATAGTTTTTATTTTCTTCATTGAAAAAAAAAATAGTTCAGATATTATTATTAAGAGTTAATACATTTTTTTTAGATTTATTCCTCCAATTTTTTGATGGTTTAAAGATCTAATTTTGAACTTATCAAAAGGTTTCACAGTCATTTTGTGGTGTTCCCACTTTAGGTTCTTGTTCCGGGTAATCAACGGGTCGAATTTCTTACGTGTAATCTCGATTTTTGATACGGGTCGGACAATCGGTCGGTTTGATCTTTGTGCGACTTGATTTCTAACTTTCTTATGTTTGTTTCATCTTGTTCGTGAGTTTCCAAGATCGATTCTTGGTTGGGTTCACATTATCATTTTTACTTTAACATAAAAACAGTAGCACTTTTAAAAATATTCCAATAATACAAACTCCAGACCAAATACATGTACAGTAAAATATAGAACAAGCACTATAAGTCTTAACTATTTTCTTCAACGCCCTCTTGCAAGTGCAACTGGAAGGGATAAATGGTAAACTTGTTTCACAAATAAGCAAATATGGTGCTTATCAAAGGCTTCATCAAAATATTTGCAACGTGATCTTCAATTGTTGCATACCAAACATCGAACTCTTAGGTAGAACCTTTTTCACATACTAGTGAGGAAAACGTGCGTGGCACGTTAGTGATTATCGTCACAAATTATATTTTAGAATATTTGATGGTAAACTAACATAGTAAACCGATTTCATATGTTAGAATTTATTATTGCAAATGGTTTAGGATCATAGCATAAAAAAGGAAGGGAAAAAAATCCATTTGTTAGAATTTATTAGTGCAAATGCTTACAAAAGGAAGGAAAGAAAAAAAAAATTCGCACCATGGAGACATGTTCGAATTTCTTTGAAAGTTCTTGCTATCTAACTGTATCATCATCAGATTGCAAGAACAAAGTACACGTCACTCACAATTTTGTCAAAGATTTCACCTCCCGTTACAAATTCCATCACAATATATATCTTCGTTTTGCTAGCCATAACCTACAACACCGAATATTCAATTGCTCAAGAAGACATTAAAGTTGGCAGTTGTTATATCCAGTGCATATGAAAAGCAAAACTCTCCACTCTCAACAAATAACAGTATGTTTTTTAATCTTATGTTGAAATATCTTATAAAGTAGGTAAATACTAACCTCAAACATGCGGATGACATTCGGGTGCGTGATTAATTTCATGGTTGAGATTTCAAGTTTAACCAACAATAAAAAGGCCAAAAAGAAAAAGTGAGTGAGAGAGAGATAAATTAGAAATGTCATAGTGGTGCCAAAGCGAGTAAAAGTAAAGAACACGTGCTAGTCGATATGATAAACTCTAAATACCAGTTCCAATCATCACTTTAGC
>CAIGRQ010252645.1:0-16937 GCA_903798375.1 Fraxinus sp. D2006-0159 | reverse complement strand
GAAGAATTGATTTTGAATAGTGATATGATGGGAAATGTGTGGTTGAAAAAGAAGGAAAAAGTATTGATGTGATGTAAAATATTATTTTATTGAAGAATGTGTGGTTGAAAAATGAGAATTGATTTATTATAGAATTGGAAAATTCGTACCAAACAGGCCCTTAATAACATAAATACTTTTAAACCACTTTCAAATGATTTCAGCTAATTTGATGCAAAAGCACCACGGTAACTATAAAATAAGGGGCAGATTTATTGAACTTAACCAGTTTCTTTTTATCATAATTCCAAAAGCTCTCTTCTGGATTTCCTTGTGAAATAATCACTGTGAATGAATGTGAAATTTTGAAATTTTCATGAAACCTATGATGTTTTCTTTCTTCAGGGTAATTAATATAAGGAGTTTCAGTCTGCTATAGCCTCCTGTTGTTACAATTGAATCCTTGCTGCTCAGGGTGTACAACACTTAGTTGTTAGGATCAAAATTTACGTGCTGCATGTTTTCTGACCTTATGAACATGCATTTCTAAACTGGGTGCTGTATCATTTATACCAAGAAACTAGGGATGGTAAATGGGCCGAACCGAGCTGCTTGGCTTTCCCACCATCGAGCGGCAAGCCAAGTGCAAACTGTTTCGTTTCCTTAAATCCTGGCTCACCTCACCCCACCAACTCGCCCTTTGGTGGGATGAACTGAGCCGGCTTGCGAGCCACTAGCAGTTCTTGTGTTTTTTAACCAAAAATTGCATTTTCACTCCCGGTGGCAAGATGGCTCGCATGAGGTTTCGATGCTCTGCTCGAGCTGTGGGCACGATCCGAGCTAGCGAGCAGCTCACCCCACCTATACCCCTCCCTACAAGAAACTTAAAACTTATTATACTCATTTTCTCCAAAACTTGAGCATCTCCACTATTAAAAAGTTCTTACAATATTGTATTTCTATTTGGCACATATTAGATTCACTGACGAAATAGGTGCCACCGGATGAAGATTTGTGAGTTTGTGCATCTATTCAGACAAACGGAAGATCCTATTTATTTTAACACATCAGAGTTAAACTCTCCTGTATTTATGTAGAATTATTTTTGCTGTAACTTCGTTGCATCAATATAATGTTTACCATGTTTTGTGCAAGGGCAACTTCCTTAATTCCTTTTTCACATGTCATGGTTATTATTTCACATTAAAGGTTAGCGAGATGGAATCAATTCTTCAAGCACACAACTGTGCTGTGCCTGCACGTGAAATTCTTGAAGCTCTTGCTCTAAAGTTTAGTGCTTCACCTGAAAGATCTGGAGTGGTTGAAGTTACGGTGAAACAAGTGTAGAATTGGTTCCAAAATAGGCGATATGCTGTTAGAGCAAAAGCCTCGAAGACAATTGTTCCCGCACAGACGAACATGCCTCGAGATGATCAGGCTACAGTTCGAACCGCACCTCAGACCCCTCAAACTCAGCCTACTCCTTCAGCTCCAGTGAAAAGTATGCCTCAAGTACCCCACCCTATTACTTCTCCTTCAGGACAAAGTGCAGGCAAGAATGCTTCAGATAATTCTCAGATGGAATTCGAAGCTAAATCTGCACGGGATGGTGCATGGTTAGTCTTTTCGACCATGTCATTTATAGTTTTTGTGGAATTATTTATTGCCACCTGTGTCCTGATAAATGTGGGTTCCTTTTAGTTAATAAATAACAATGATTCTTAAGTAACGTTTTTCTTCTCAGGTACGATGTTGCAACTTTCTTATCACATAGATCATTAGAGACTGGTGATCCGGTACTTGGAGCTTATTTTCCCTCTTAAAATTCATAGAAGAAAGCTTCTAGCTTTTATTTATTTTGCTCATTCTTGTTAGATTATGGCTATTCTTTACAATGGATGACCTTTGTCAGTTTAATATATTTCTTGAAATAGAACTGTCTTCTTGATTTGCTAGGACTTGGGTTGATTTTCTTGTCCCTTTGTAGATCCTACTATGAGCATGATTATTTTTTGGCACTCTAGATTGACCATTGGAAACTGTCCTTCCTCTTAAGCTCTTGTTTTAGGAATCAAAACCTACGAGCATTAAGCCATTTCAGAATCACGATTGCTCATATAATTGTCCCTATTCATCTTCCCTTCCCTTTTAATGATTGAATTATGCTTTTCACTTCAGGAAGTTCTGGTTCGTTTTTCGGGTTTTGGACCAGAAGAGGATGAATGGGTCAATGTTCTCAAGAATGTAAGACAACGGTCACTCCCATGTGAATCATCTGAGTGTGCAGCAGTTCTTCAGGGAGATTTGATTCTCTGCTTTCAGGTGCATTTCTATTAGCAATATCAAGAAAAGGGAAGAAGTGCGAATAATAGTTTATGAAAAAGTTTAATATTAGCAGATCTTATCTTTCAAATTGTAGGAAGGCAAAGAGCAGGCCCTCTACTTCGATGCACGTGTTCTTGATGCACAAAGGCGGAGGCATGACGTAAGAGGATGTCGTTGTAGATTTCTGGTGCGATATGAACATGATCAGTCTGAGGTATATAACTTATCGTGAACTTCAAATTCATGTCTTTGTAATACGATGTATACATGTTCGTCAATTTGACATCACACCGTCCTCTATTTCTATGTAAAGGAAATTGTTCCACTGAGGAAGATTTGCCGTCGGCCTGAAACTGATTACAGGTTGCAGCAACTTCATTCTGGATCTGCTACTGTGAATGCACAAAAAACAGGTGCAGATCCTCGACCTGGAAACTCTTCAGTAATCAATGCTGCAGCAGCAACAACACAAAAACTTCCCACACCTGTGCCCACCGGTGAATCTGAAGCACCACCACCGAAGACTGCCTAGGCTGGAAGTTTGATTTCTGTCGGAAATTCATAACCTTGAAACGTATGTAGCTCCATTCTTGAGCTAACTTAGGACGAACGCTGCATTTACTACTATCGTAGTTTGAACTGAAACTCCTATCTCATCTCCGTTTTTGTTTAATATATTCTTATATATAGTTGAGTTCGGGTTGTGTACTTGTTTTTAGAGCGAAAAATAATCATCTCATTTAAAATATTTGGGGATGGACTTTTTCCGTCGATTAAAGTCAATAATTAATTTTAATCACATATTTCGTCTCTGTTTGATACACATTAAAATTTTCATTTTCAACCACACATTTTTCAATAAAATAATATCTTCCATCGCATCAATAATTTTTCCTTTTTTTTCAACTACACATTCTCCATCAATTTATTACTCCAAGATATATTCTTCCAAAATAATGTGGCTCAAACACACCCGAATCATTATTTTTTTTATTGAAATCTGCCGAAACTTTTATCGAAAGTTTTGTCAAACAACCTCTTTTAAGTGTATTTTCGAAAGAGCAGAAGCAAATAGACATTTAGCTCTTGTTTGATTCTCAAAATTTACATAAAAAAATCTGATTTTTATTTGAGATTTTTAACAGTTTGATGACTTGGTGTACAAATAAGTAGGATTTTCAATTAAAAAATAAATGTCAAATTGAATCAGCAGTTTGAATAAAATGTTTTGTAAAGTTGAATGACGAGCTGAAATATAAAAAGTCAAATTCCAAAATTAAGTACCAATGCCACCCTATTTTAATTAATGTTCATCATGTGATAGCGTGAAAGTGAAATGATAAAAATAAATCAATAGTTCTACTTGTTTCATTAAAAGAATTTGAAGTTGTTGGCGATTAGTTGTTGACATAGAGTATATTTTTCCGTGTTATAATAGTTAATTCGGGTCGACACATTAAAAAACTTACTACGTTGACGAACATATCTTTAAAAAAGTAAAATTATTTGAGCCTAAATATGTCGATTCACTTTATCTCTACATTTATTTTTTCGCGCATAATTTTTAATTGATGTCAATAAGAAACCATCTCAAACTAATTGTGAGTTTACATTAATACAGATAAAAATAAATAAATATAACTTATATTATAGTTTGAATGCCCCATTGTTAACTCTGAAGAATTGCTCAATTGATCATGTCTTGAGTTTGCTCTTCAATGGTCATCAGTTCGAGTCCCCTCAAGGTCATTGAGATGAGTACCCAACTATAAACTTAAAAGCCTCGTGAGATTAGTCGAGGTGCACGCAAGTTGGCCTGAACATCCACGATTATTAAAAATAAAAAATGTCCCATTGTTGGGTCTGGCATCTAGCCGATATGAAGCAGGTCAAATCTTGAAGCCACTAAAATTATGCAGGCGGGTAGTGTTGTGTTAGACGCAGGTTATGATACTCAAACGTGGGTCATGGATTTGTATTGGTTTAGTCCATTATATAGGAAATTCTATCAGAAATTTCGTAAAATAATATTATACTCGGATCTAGATGAATGTACTCATGGACAAATTAGTGTACATAAACAATTTGTTAGGTACACTAAAGCAGCCTTGCTGACCATAAAATTTTCTCAAGCCAGGCAAAGCCAACTTTAGTTGGACCAAATCCATTATAAAATAAACAATTTTAGACCTGCCACCATTGCCATTACCATTATTCACAACTTTCCAATTCACAAGACCACTCTGCACACAAAAAAATAAAGAGACTTGGCAGACGTGAAGAACAAGGAGATGGGACTTACATTTAAGGAGGAACTGTTGGATTTTTTTCTAGTCCCAAGTGGTTTACTTCTCATGCTTGGATATCATCTATTCCATATCCACAGATGCCTAAATTCCCCTGATACCACTGTTATCGGCTACGAAAATCATAACAAGAAGGCTTGGGTTCAAAGAACTCTACAGGTTAGTAGCACTCGACCATATTGAAAACAGAAGTTAGAATCTTGTTTGTCATACTGATCTGGCAATTTGCAGGTTGAAGCCAAGGATAGAGGGCAGGCTATAGCTGTGATCAACAGCAACTTATCTGCAGCAACTTCACTGGCTTCGTTTTCACTGGCTTTGAGTTCCCTAATCGGGGCATGGATTGGAAGCGTCTCCCACAATGTTTTCATAAGTAGTAATATCTATGGAAATAAAAGCTCGACCGCTGTTTACATCAAGTACATAGCTCTTCTATCGTGTTTTCTGGTTGCTTTTGTTTGTTTTGTTCAAACAGCAAGGTGTTTTGTTGATGCCAATTTCCTCATAAGCACGCCGAACTGTGAAGTTCCTTCTAGCCTAGTTGAGAATGCAGTTATAAGAGGAAGTACTTACTGGATAATTGGCTTGAGATCGCTCTTTTTCGCAAGTAATTTGCTTCTTTGGATTTTCGGTCCAATCCCAATGTTTGTTTGCTCGGTGATAACAGTAGTGGTGCTTCATAATCTGGATAGAAATACAACCCCGTTGCCTCAGTATAAGACACCAGTCAGTTATCACCCAGAGAAGAATGATAAGAACGAAATGACTGCAGTTAATAGTACTAATGATAGTTGTAAGAGATCAGATACAGCTGAAGAACATCAAGCATCTAATTATGATCACACAGTACGTGAAGCAAATCAGCAATACAAGACAGAAAACCATAACAGGGATGAAAGTCAATAAGCTCACTTCCCTGCACTTTTTTTTTTTGTACGATTCCGCCACTGTATAACAGTGCAAGTATGGTTTTTACTCAGCACTACATGAAATAAATAGCCTTTTTTTGAGTTTCCATTTACGATCTTTACTTGTTTTGCTATTTGTACATCGGGGTGTCACGACCCCTCACAAGAGGGGGGCCCACGACCAATAAAAAAATCGTAGACCTCACCTCTTGTGAGGGGGTCTGTAGCAAAGCCCTTTCAGCAGACATGTTCAACAACTTTTCTTAATTATGAGTGCACACCAAGAGTTGACTACAAGAATGCCGTGTGGGCTGTGGCCTGTGCACCCACCTCTTTATCTCTATCTGCCATCTTATGGATGAGAGTTTTCACAATGAAGGTTGAGTTCCTCAAGTCAGTACTAGGGTGATGAAATAACGACTAAGAGCCCTTTTTTTGGTGGGGTGGGGTGGGGGGCGCCTACTATTGACATAACAGAATGGTTTTAGTTTCAAGCACGGGGACTGAGATAAACTATTGATAGACTTGCACAATTATATCTCTGTGATGATTGGTTTACACATCTACATACTGCATATCTGTAAAAGGAGGGGCCCGGGGGGGCGGGGGGATCATCAAGATGACGTAATAAATACATCGATTTATATGATATGGCAATGTAATAAATGTTGTTCGGACTAGAGGTAACTTCAATCTTGAAACTGTGTAAAAATGACGTGTAATAAATAGTAAAGAAGAAGATTACAGCAGCTGCTATTAGATTCTTATCTTCCATTATTTAGTATTCCCTGAACTTTGATCCTTGTCGCTACCAGCGATTCCAGAGCTATCCGTACTACTACCTGACTTTGAATTTGATGAACTCAATGGTGCTTCATCTTGACCAGTAGACTCTCCCGTAACAGAGTTGATGGCAAGCTGGCCCGAGTAAAGTACTAAACCTACAGCATTGATGCCAAAAACAAATGTAGCAAGGTAACACAATCCATTCACAATGGTCCTGCACAGAGTTGATGAAAAGGGATCAAGAGTCAAATTTTATCACAGAGAGAAGAGAAACAGGGCGAGTGCCAAAGTTACCTTACAGTTATAGTTATCTGCCGGACCTGCAAAACAAGAGAAAATATGTAGCATCAGTATAGTGAATCCATAGTAATTGTATTATTATATGAACATACTTTTGAAAGAAGTGGTTTGCATCATGTTAAACAAGACCACCTGCGGTAAAGGTTTCCTTATAAATTAAAACAGCCTTCAGCATAGAAATATGTAAATGATAAAAGAAGGTCCAAAGATCCTTTAAATGTTCTGCCATTGCACCAAAGTCTAGAATTGAAACAAACATCAATCAAGCAAAAAGTTAAGAAGCCACATGCATGCAAACACACAAAAGGAATGCGGAAATAAGTTATCATTCAAGAATCATCGATCGACTTTAATAAAAAATTTCCTATTGCTAAATGATATAAAGATACATTACAAAGATTTAGGCTCTAGAAGGATTACGACTTTTTTCTTATCAGTTCCAACAGCTATAAACAAAAAGATAAAACATCATAAGCATCTCTCGGAATATACCGTTGTTAACTATTTACAAGAGGTGCACTCATCATGAACAAATGTTCTCAAGACAAGAAATCCACAACCTAAAGGTTAGTATTGATTAGTTCTATTCCCAATTTTCTGGAGTCGGTTTTATGCAGTCCAAATGCAACTTAATGATTGATATTGAATTCTTATGATAAGAGACACTTTAATTCCCACATGCAATTGCTTTCCTATTGTATGTGAGAAAAAGGGCAAAAACAAGATATGACTCGCGATAATTTATGTGGCTAAATTGGAGAGCAGACCGAGAAGTTATCTGAAAGCGTCTGTCTATTGAGTGAAGCCTCAATAGTAGTTGTGAATTTGTAAAGAATTACTGCAATCACTCCGGCGGTTAACCCTCCCAACAGTGCCTGGACAGGCGAAGGTGAAGACTTGGCCGTAACTGGCGACAGAGACACTGCTTTCAAGCTCTCCACGGCCTCTTCCTTCAATGATTTCTTTGTCCCTGATGACCTGAATCTCTAATCGGAGAAAATTACCAAATATTCAGAACAGCTACATAGAATTCCATAACATAATCAGGGCACACAACTATACAGTCACTGCACATTTTATTGGAATTTACCCTCAAGAACATAAGCTCGTATGTACGTCTGGATTAAGAAATACAATGGTACTGCACAAACATATAAGCATTATCTATTAACTAAACACTGAATCTTGCTACTGTGTATGAACATATACAAATCTATATCCAATTTCATCTTAATCAATCAACTGAACTTGTCTACCCAATAAATCATAGCATACTGAAACAGATCAATTACAAACAAGAAAATGCACTCAAGCTTCGAGAATGCATACACAAGCAAAAAAAATAATTTCATTTCCTTTATGAGCCAATAAAAAATGCACACCATTCTAAAGAAAAAGCAAAAAAGATTGTCAGCCCACAGCGAGTGTAAATACCGTTTCTTTAGCACGCTTGAATCGGCGGCGGAGGGACCGAAAAAGAAAGACAGTGATGGCGCCAGTGAGGAGAACACTGGTGGCAGTTTGGAGAGGAGTAGGGTCGTCGGAAATGGAGAAAATAGGGGGAATTGACGGCGAGAGTTCAATGGGTCCCTCTTCCGGCGGTGCATCGACGGAGCTGTTGATTGCAATGGTGGGCTCTTCCGAAACTTGGGCAACCGATGGTTTGTGGGCTGAGCAGATAGAGTACAGAGTGGAAGTGGAGGAGTTTCTTAAGGAGAATTGGCTAGAATGGGAAATGAGAGGTGGAGATAAACAAGGGAAAAGGTAGTTTGAAGGGAGAAGCTTCAGATTGTTTTGAAATTGCAACATTTGATGAGGACTTCGTTTACAGTGGAAGATTGGCAGTGGTTTATGGCAGTTGATCGATTTTCAGTGAAGAATATCTGTGATAAGAGGATTTTTGTATGATAGAGCCACAGAGCCATACGATACAGTGGGAAAACGTACATTTAGAGTCCCTAATCTATGAATGGTAGAGCATTTAGGCCCAAAACTTTTAAGATGATTGTCTAAGCCTCCACTCTGCAATTACGTCTTCAATAGACAACAACAGTTTGTTTGACGGTTAAAAAGTTAAATTTCAAGTTGCGAAGTTCATGAAGGACCCATTTCGTGTGGCTTCTGATTCTTGTAAAAGAGTTTTACGAAGAAACTAGATTAAATTAACTTTATCTGAAAGCTCTTCTAAGCAGGTAATTCAGAAAATTATTTGAACATGTTTAAAAGTAACTTTTTAATCTTAGAAACAAATTTTGACTATATAAAAGTTCTATAAAACGGGCTCGTAGGAGATTTGTTATCTCATGTAGCTTCTCTAATGTTTGAGGATCTTTATTTGCAATGAATTTTGCTAAGATAAGTCACGCGTTAAAGTTTGAAAACAAAATGCTAGGTTTTATGTTCATTTTGTTTGGAATTTTTTAACTTCAAGACCACCACCTTTTTTACCATTGATTTGCAAGGTGGGTGTGGGTGTGGGTGGTCAAAGAAGCTCGAGGGGATGATTGGTTAGAGAGCGGGGCATGGTTGTTGATGGCCAAGGTAGCCCGATGGAGGCGCCAATATTGGTTTGGAGTAAAGGGGATTAGTTGGATAAGATTTGGAGAAAACGATAAAATTTGCTAATTTTTTTTTCCTTTTCCTTCTCTTCTTTTTGATTAAACGAGGGTATAAAAATCTTTTTAATGAACAATATGATTGGTTACTTGTTAAATTGGCTATTTGTATCAATTGGAACCTAATACAATAAGGTTGAAAGTTTAGGGGCCTAGATTATTGTTTCACATGTTGGGACCTAAACGCTCTTCCACGTATAGTTTTGGACTTTAGATATAATTTTCCCATGAAGAATTGAAAAATGACATTATTTTATTTTTTTCCTGTTCCTTCTCTCCTTTTTGATTAAGCCAATATTTCAATGATTAGAAATCTCTAACCATAAGATCAGAGAAAAATACCTAAGAGGCTTGTGATCATCGTCTGAACTCTGAACACATATCATATTCAATACTAATCAAAGCAATGCATTTAAGCATAGGAACAGACATACCAATCAAATGGCTCATCAGATGTGCTTTCATCGTGTTGTTCGAAATTTACTAAAAAACTGACAACTACCCGATATCCAAAAACATAGATAAAAGAAGAAACTCGTGTTAAGTACAATTTACGACGTCTATCATTTATGCCGTGATTAGTGCAGAGAGTTGCTTGTTTTTCCCTTGGGCCAAATATCATCAAGAAAGTAGAGGTTTAAGCAACATTGTGTGCAGATGAAGTGAAAAATGTAATGTTGCATTACAAAGTAAAAGATTGCAAGCAAGAACTCAGGATATTTGATTATAGATTGCTGCAATGACACGGTATGTTCTTACAGATATAACTTAGAATTCGTTTGGCAGAGTTCTTGCTTCTTGTAGAAGAGCTTTTCGAGAAAGTTATTTTAGATTAGCTTCCTTTAAAAGCTCTTGTAGTCAAATAAAGTACTTTCAGAAAATTATTCAAACATGTTCAAGAACTAGATTCTTAGCCTTCGAAGCATCTTTTGGAAACTTTAAACAACAGATACTTTTAACAGACCATGAAATTGCTTCAGCAATTTAGTACACCAATATAGTTCTGTATATCCCAATATGTTAGAGAAATTGTGTGACAGTGATCATATATTCTGATTAATGGATCCCTATAAGTGTATTTGAAATTAGTACTTATTTTCTTCATTTTCAGCTTCGCGACTTTCATTTTGTATGAGAGCGGGCGGCGCTCTTTCTTCGCAACTCATTGACCTTTTATGAGGCTAATGGAAACTAAATTGGTTTAAGTTTCAACACTCTTGTCGCACGTTAGACGCCACGGCCCTAGCCCAAAATTTGATCTGCGCTTTCATGTCTTCGTTCGATCTCTTCCCGACCCATTTTGGAATTGGAGGGACAGAGCTTTGCCCTCGCCAAGCCTCAGAAAAATACGGAGTCCTCCTTGTGTTCTTCTCTTCGTGCTCTTCAAGTGTGCTAATAACATTCATAGTCGAGTCTCTTTTGTTGTAACTTAAACTTGAATCTTTAAAACCTCGTATATCGTCAATCTTGAGACCACTAAGGCTCTTTTGAATCTTTATCGTCTTATCGATTAGATATTTCGGTTTCGTCTCCGAATAGCCCTCCATGTTAATGGTTTCCATATCTGGCTTTCTTTGAGGGGAATGCCTTGGTATGCTGGATCTTCGTGTCATATCCTGCAATTCAAGTGTAATAAACATTAGTTTGGGAATTTGGGGGCACCTCGATTTGTCGAGTCTGATCCACTCGACTCTTTTCCGTCACCCTGACCTCTAACTGGTCCATTAACTAAAGCTATATGGACCCCACAAATACATGTAAAGGAGATTGAGAAGTACCTTTGAAGTTGTCCGTCGATCTGAATGGTTTAAAGAAGCTTGCCTAATCAACTTCCCCATAGAAAACTCACTCTCTTCATCTTGAAATTCATCTTCTCCCAAACGAGTTGGCAAAGACGGCGCGCGAAGCAAATCGACACATTTTCCTCGTCCCTTATTCGATTTCTTCGTTCGAGGCATTGACGGCGTCCTGATCAGATTAGGCCGATCGAATTCCATCCCTACGGACAGTTTCTTGATCGATTCGTAGGTTTCTTCATATGATTTTTCTGCCAAAATCTCATGGCTGGTGTTTGAGGATGTACAAGGATCAGAATAACTTCTTAACATATATTTTTTCCTGTCAAGCAAATTGCCAAAGAACCAGCCTTGCTCCAGCAATTCTCCAGGCTCAAGATTTTCATCATTAAGATTCATATTTGCCACAAATTCACTCTGACTGGGGTTCTTGAATTGATAAACTTCTATATGGTTTTGAAGAGATGGCGAGTTGCTTAAAAAATGTGGTTATCTATAGAAGCTGTCAAGTTAGATGATTGGCCAGGGCATGTGCTCTAAAAGATTGCTACACATTTAATATTATTTGGACATTAGACTATTGAGGTTTGTAATTATTGAACGTCAAGTTGGGATAGAGACAAAATAGATGCAATTGCGTACATAAACTTTCACTAAAAGTTTAAGTCGTTAAAGTAAGACAATCTGGATAAATATAGACCATGTTTGTTTCGGATTAAAATCAGATTTTAATCTAAATCAAAATCAAACAATCAATATTAAACACATTTTTCATAGGTTCCACAACTTTTCAACTACACATTTCAAAAACTTCTATCACATTCTACTCAAAATCTAATTTTAATCACCACCAAACACCCACATAGAGTTTGTTCGATAGAATTTTTGCATATGAGGAAAACACTGTAGAGCTCGTTTAATAAGACTTTTAAAAAATCAAAAGTTGTTTTTGAATGCGTTTGAGTAATTTTCTAAAAGTGTTTTATTTGCTTAGAAGAGATTTTAGAAAAAAAAAAATTGGACTAAAATAATTTTTCTAAGAAATTCTTTTACAAAAGGTAGGAGAGTCGCTGAATCGGCGCTTATGTCAGCTTTATCTTCAAACAATGCAAATGTTTTCAGAAAATTTTTTAAACATCTTCAAAAATAATTTCTAAATCTCAAAACTAACTTTTGACTTTTTAAAAATCTTGCAAACGAGCTATCGAACCGTCTCATTTAAGAGCTTAAATGACGGTGTTTAACAAATAATTTGTTTGACAAGATAGAGACATAAATATATAATAATATTTGAGAGGATACAGGTGTAGGCATTTAATTGGAACAAAGAAACATGGGCAGGATTAATTGGTTTGAAGAGACAAAATTGTCATGCCAGCACAACCCATGTGCTTTATCTTAGATTATTATGAATATTGAACAAAAAAACAGAAAATGAGACTCTTTCTGTTTATATATTTTTTAATTTTGTTTTCTGTTCTTATTAGGTGACAGCTATTGAATATTGTTAAATTTATTTGAACAATCGACAAAATACATTAATTTATACTGTTTCACCACATGGTTTCACATCGCTTGACATCATATTTCGAAATGCGTAGATGGACGTGTTCGGTAGAGATTAAAATCGGATTAAAATTGAAAAATTAGTCGTTATTGTTGACTTTTATTAGACGAGTGGGACCCAATAACGATCAAATTTTTAATTTTAATTGGATTTTAATCTGTATCAAACATGGCCTAAGTTTGATTCCGTGTGGCACTCGAGGCTGCATGCCACAAACAACCTTCTCCCGTTGCTCGAAATAAGCCGCAAACGTGCATGTTTATGGTAGAATGCTACACAATACTGCATACGATAACGCTATTACTGTACTCTTCGATAATATAGACTACGCTTCTGACTGTTGACGACATTGCCATGACATATGGAGAGAGAAGTACACACGATGCGTGACATTATATTTCGGGCTCGAGCACGAACTTGTATGTATGCATTGACGAAAGCCTATTAAGCTCGAAATATACGGTCAACGATAATCCATTTTTTGCTCTAAATAAATAACACTTTACGAATTTAGATACGATTTGAAATATGTAACTGTATCTAGAAACGTGGTAGGGGTAAACTTCAAACGTGCATACGTAGTGTTTATAAACGTCCCTTTCTTTTTCTTCTTTTGAGAAGAACAGATTCACCTTTTTGGCCCTTTTCCATTGAAATATGATAAAATGCACACTGTTAACCACAAAAAGATGAACATGGCAAAATTATTGAAAATTGACTAAAACATGGTGGAATAATTAAAGGGCCACCCCCAATAATTGGTTGTTGATGGATTAAGTTCGATGGATTTAAATTCCATGGAAAATGTCATATTCGAGAAATTCAATTTCTACTTTAACTGTTTGATACGAAAGTGGAAATAGAGTTTGATAAAGCACTTCTCCAAATATGTTCAAAAGCGATTTCTTACCATCATAATCAACTTTTAATTTTTAAAAAGTCCTGTCGAGAGTGCATTACGAACAAGTTAGCTATGCGACTAGTCCCGCCTCTCTTCGTTGCGGTTTCAAGTAACTGACTTGGAGTTTGAAAGATTGCTAATTAAATTGAAGAAATGTGACAATTGATAGCTAAATCGCTATCCATCCTATGCTTATGATATTTTTACCAAGAAACACGCGTTACTCAACTCGACAAGTGACATTTTTAAATTACTCGAGTGACATAGCCAAAATAGTCCACTTCTTAAAAATGCCACTTGTCGAGTTGAGTAACACTCATTTAGAAAAGTAAATATTAAATTTCGAAATAATGTAAGTAGGGGTGTTAAAAGGATCGGACCTAACTTGGACCGGACACGTTGCAGCCCGATTTTTACATGCTGGGACACTTGGCCCAAATCGACACCCCTAGTACTAGAATGTTAAGGAATGCATAGAAAAGTTTAATTATTATTATTCCTTTTTACTGCTGGTAAATGATATAAAGAAAGTGTATTTAGCACCTTAATGATGTGTTGTGAATGTAGAACAATGCCCTACGTTCACAGAACTTTTACAGGTGTTGAGTTGACTGTACCTATATTGAAGATTTTTTTTCCTTTTTTTTAACTGTTGAATCACAAAGCAACACGTGATTGTAAAAAAAAAAAGAATCTATGAAACTTTTTTTCACTTGTAAGATAACTCTTTGAGTTAACACACATCATCGAATTTGTTAAATCGCGGAAAAGTAGATGTGACTCAAGAGAAACTTAGGTATAACCTCGATGACCATCTATGATAAAAGTGTTCGGGGAATAAATTCACATATATTGGAAGTTTCGTGACCAACATAGCTTATAAACCTAAAAGAATTAAATCGATCTTACAATTTCAAGTCTCTCTTTCATTTTATGTATACAATTTAAGATGTAAGACTTTTGATGAAACGGCATGCTTGTAAATAAAATCTGTTGATAATAGAATTTAAATAAATAAATGTAATATAGTCGAAGCTTTTAGATTTGGTTTTAAGTGACTAGGGTCCCTTTTTAGATTTTTAGGGGCCAAATCCTATAAATGATAAATCTATTCCCTTAGCAACCTTATGCATTTATAGCTCTTGCTATGCCAAGAATTCAATAGTATCCCTCTATTTGGTAGGAATTAAAATTTAGATTTTGTTATAAATGGTAAGTTGTTGGTGAATGATATAGGTGAATGCGGTTCGATTTGGAAAGTTTGTGTTATATTTTCAACTCAAACCATTTCATGCGGTTTGGAGATTTTTCGAACCAAACAAAACCATTTTATTTTTCGAACCAAACCATAATTTGCGGGTTGGTTTGGTTTTAATCCGATATTTACCTATCGACATTATAATAATATATTTAAATAAGTTAACATATACGTTTGAACGAGAACTAAAAATGTTAAATATTAAATTACATTCATCTTTCTTACAAAACCCGTGAATATATTATTTTCGAGATTAGTTGCTAAAGGATGTTAAATAGAACGAATATATTTCTTCCTTTTTATTTACCTTTTCTTGTTTGTCTTTCATATTGTTATATAGTGGTTGATAAAAAATAGAGTCACGTTCTGCTATAATAGTTTGGCTAAAACTCATTTTGTCCTTTTAGTAAGATGAAAAACAAGGACTGAACATTACATGTTTAAATGTACAAAGAATGATANTTACCTTTTCTTGTTTGTCTTTCATATTGTTATATAGTGGTTGATAAAAAATAGAGTCACGTTCTGCTATAATAGTTTGGCTAAAACTCATTTTGTCCTTTTAGTAAGATGAAAAACAAGGACTGAACATTACATGTTTAAATGTACAAAGAATGATAGAGTTTAGATTTATTGAAAATTGACAAATTTTATTCTCTAACGACTTTACGAAAGTAGAATGTAGTAGTACTAGTTATGAACTTTAACATTTTCACACAATCAATACGCTTTATCCTTCGTTCTTTCTAAACGACAAACAATTCATTAATTACCTAGGCACACAAATAGTCATTTTTTTAAAATCCAAAATCGTAACTCACAATGTATAATAAGTTAAAAAAAACAACAAATTAAAAGAAAGAACAATGAAAAAATGACTTGAATGAGAATTTAAAACTTATCAAGAGAGACATGGTGATTCTGGTATAAATTAGCATACTAACAAGCAAAAGGTGACTAACGATTTGCGATTGGAAATCACATTTTGTTCAGCAGTGGCGACAAGCGTCAAATGTTTGAGAAATAAGAGTTTAGGTAGCTTCTAAAGTTGTGGACGTGATTTGCTGTCGTAGTTTTGTTGTATTATGATTTGAATTGTTGAAAAAAAATTCTTTTCTTTTTCATATGATTTGTGATTAATTTTAGTTTAGATTAGATATCGGATCACGACTTGTGTTGTGGACTGCCAATAATGATGAACTTAATTTACTTTATATGATTATTTTAATGGGTTAATTGATATTTTTTTTTTTCTAAAAAGTGAAAACTTTAAAATTTGTAAGTTAATGAAATTAAGTTTTTAATTAAATATTAAAAAACGGTTCGGTTCGATTTTATGTGGTTATTGAAAATTGAAACATAAACCAAACCATTTTGAAACGGTTTGGTTCGGTTTGAAGAAAGAAAGTAGTGGGTCCGCGTGGACCCGAACCAACGGTTTCGATTCGGTTTACGGTTTCACGATTTTTTTGTGCAGCTCTAGTGAATGACAATTATATCCCTGCAGCCCTATAAATTATTACCATATGTATTCATAATCACAAATTTATTGACTTTTATTCTCTCTTTTATAACACGTTATTAGCACGATAACTTAATTTTTTAAAGTTTAGTGAATATGGAATTTTTTTTAAGCATAATCATTTACCACATGTACCAAAATTAATTTGGTGACATGTGATTTTTTTTTAATATACACATGCATCATAACGGTGTAAACTTGCAGTCAAATTCTAAATTGCCTTTTCAATTCACATCTCTATACATGTATGTTTGCATGTCTATATAGAATTTAGTCCATTCACGTTTAGTCAATTCATGTATGTACATATGTAAGATCTATAGTTTATATCTTTGAATTCATATATGTACAATCTTTATGATTCATGCTTGTACATAAAATCACGTCTTTGAATTAATCGTATGAAGCTGAATTCACCAGTTTATGCTTAATCACGTGTCTTCAAATTAATTTATGTTTATAAAAATTGTCATCATGATTTTTGCATTAATGATTGTCTTTGTGCTTAAATATTCTACAATATGCTCATGAACATATTTCATTGAATGTATTTCATTCTATAATATTTTGCCATTAAATTCGTTATATGAAGATTTTTTTTTCTAATGCATGTATGGAAGATTTTTTTCCAAACACATTTTTGGTAATTAATTTTTTTTATATAAATTCATATT
>CAIGRQ010252639.1:0-11573 GCA_903798375.1 Fraxinus sp. D2006-0159 | reverse complement strand
TCCAAATGGCATGTGTGTACGCATAGGCAAAACTTTCAACTCAATTTCTCAATCAAACAATGGCAAAACTTTTCAACTCAATTTCTCAATCAACAATATTTGAACAACAATTTATGTAACAGTTTATCTAGAAAACTACAAACTTTTTCCATCCGTATTTTTCGAGAGGTTTCATAAAAGAGGATCCAACCTAATGTCCGACTTTGAATGAACTGCCTATGCCGAAGGCCATTCCATCTATCCTCAGATTTTTTCTCTTCTTCTCCTTTGAGTCGAGTGATTTCAAACCTCTCCCTTTGGTCTCGCTCCCTGCCATCCAACATTTGCCATAGGCCTTTATCTGAACAAGTATATAAAGATGAAAGCAGATATGGTGAATGAAGTGGGGCATTCAATCTCATATCCAAAGGTGATCCACGTGCCTATAAAATGTCATATATGATAGAGAAATATATACAATTAAATAGAAAATGGGAGACCCTTGATTATAATTTCGAACTTCCCAATAGAATGCTCTTCCAATGCCTCCAAGGAGTTTTCAAGATATTCAACCTGATCACCCATAATTGTGATGATTGGATCAAGTTTGCCTTCCACGATAATTGCTTCCCGAATCTTACTTTTGCTTCGCGTCTTCTTTGCTTCAATTGGGCCACCACCACGACCCCTTTCCTCAATCTCAACAGTTTGTCGTGAATCGCCATGATAACAGCCTACCAACGAGGCTCTGATACCACTTGTCACGGGACTAGTTTTCTTACACTAGAACAACTAGACACTGTGCGGCCTTAACATTCCCAATTTTCGTCCCTCACGAGAAAACATTAAGTCAGCATTTCAACACACACGAATAATCTAACCGAGTAGGCTAAATTACTGCAATTTTGAGTAGATGATTTGAAGTAAGAAAATATGGAAACAAGTAATATTGGGGAAAACTCTCTCTTTATAGAAATCACTTTAATCCCATGAATTCTATCAAGTGTATGAATTCCCATGAATTAATTTACAAAGAGACTACATCTCTATTTATAGAAAAAATCCTAGCAAGTGTCTTGGAACCAATGGCCAAGATCAATCTTCATCCAAGGGTCCTCATTGGATGCAAGTGACCTTAAACCTCCTAAGACCATGAAGAAGCAAAGTTGGAATTTGCTTCATGCAAGTGGCATGTCTCTATAATTTCCACATGCACTAAACATGTCCCTTTCATAGTGGCAAAATTGACTTTTATTTCCTCCTTGGCATTTTATCTTGCAAGAGGCATAAGTGGCCAATTTGAACTAAATGTCCAAAAATGTCCAGCTTACAGTTAATGGTATTTCTCCCTAGAAAACCACTTTGCTGTATAAGGAAATCTGCTTATGTCACCCCATGTTGTGCAGCCTGCAGTCTGTGTGTTGCTGTGCTGTCTGTATCCGACATGACTACGGTCTGTATCTGGCCATGTCATGGCTGCATCCTGGGTACTGCCTGAGATATTTGCCTGCATTGTAGCCATGTCTCCATGCCTACCGTAAACCCGAATTTCCTATACACTCCTGGACACGAACCTGCCACCATGGACATCAATCATTTTTCCACCAAATTAGGTGATACCGGCATTGCCATGTACCTCTGAAGCTTAAACCGAATTAACCATAGGTCTACTTCATTTTTCCACTTAGTACCATGACATCCCCGTGCCATGCTAGATCTCAAGTCATCACCTTGCGACCCGTCACACGCTTTCCCACCTAATCTGCTAACGCCCTCGTAGCGGAACGTGTTTAGCACTTTCTCATGCAACTCACGCCTTGCATTGTCCTCCCCTTCAATGGGTTGAAGTGTTCTTTCTTCTTGAGGCACCATCCCCTCGATGGACAGGTGTCCACGGTGTCCCATGTACCTCTTCCCATTGCATCCTCTTACATGCTACGTTTGACACCAACCTTCACCCCTAGCATCATTGCTTTGGATCCTCGGATGGATGACTCCTCCGGTCGTAGCATCCCCACACTTGTCAAATACTTGGACATCAATGCTGCCATTTTCGAATTCTTTTGACAATGATTCTTCAATTTTCTTCTTCGTTAGTTCTCCCGGTAACTCCGTAGGCATCACATCTTTATTATCCTCAAAGACTTTAGCTAACTTCATCTCTGATAAGTGTTGTTTTTCTGTCTCTTCGAAAATGGCTTCAAAACTGATAGCATTAAGCAGTTGGAATGAATTCATCCGAACTTCTTCCTCATCCTTGCCATCCATGACATCCGGTTTGCTCGTCGAGATGGATGCCAACGCCCCTCGCTTAGGACAATCCCTCATGAGATGTGGTCCTTGACAAACAAAGCAACTACGAGGAGTAAAATTACTTTTCTTCTTGTCGTCATACTCCTTTCTCCAAGAAACTTGTTTGTTGCTACCTGACTTGTAATCATCCTCCGACTTTTCCCTCCAATCCAGCTTTCCCAATTGCATGGCCTTCCTAGAGTCTTTACCATATTCACCAAAATTACCTTTAGCGGATTTGATGTTTTTAGCTTTCGACTCAGCATTTTCCTCGAACTCCGTCAAGGATTCGACCACCGTAATTGATTCGTCTACAATTTTGACTCCGCGACGTTGCAACTCATTCACATCCATCTAGGAAACAAAATAGTAAGTCTTCCTCCGGCATGCTTGAGATTTGAAGCATAAGGGTCGTGAACTCTTTGACATAGTTACGAATTGTTCCCATATGTTTCAACATCCTCAACTTCTTGCAAGCCTCGTAGACAACGTTCTCCGGGTAGAATTGCCTCTTCAACTCCTTTTTGAACTTGTCCCATGTATCAATCTTGTAAGCTCTCCTTGCAATATCACCATGCTTACGATGCCACCACAATGCTGCAACATTCGAGAGATACATTGAAGTAATCTGCACCTTCGCGGATTCATCCACAAGATTAACGCCTTCAAAGTAAACCTCCATTTGCAATAGAAAGTTTCCACCTCCTTGGCATCCCGTTGCCCATCATAATTTTTAGGCTTTGGGTACTCGATCCTCGGAGCAACCATACTAGTAGCGGCACCTCCGTTTGTACTAGCGGTATCCTTGCTCATTCTTTCCATTATCCCAGCCAATTGATTTACTTGGCTTTGGATAGCGAAAACGAAATCCAAGACTTTGGCTTTGAGTCTACCAAAACCTCACCTCCTGGACATTAGCTTGAAGAGTTTCCAACTTCCCATTGGAATGCTCATCCAATGCCTCCAAGTTTCAAGAGATTCAATGCGATTACCCACATTTGTGATGATTGGATCAAGTTTGCCTTCCATGTCAATTGCTTCCCGAGTTACCACGACCCCTTTACTCAATCTCAATAGTTTTTTGTGAATCTACCATGACAACAGCCTACCAACGAGGCTTTGATACTATCTGTCACGGGACTAGTTTTCTTACACTAGAACAACTAGACACTGTGCGGCCTTAACGTCCCCAATTCCCGTCCCTCGCGAGAAAATGTTGAGTCAGTCTTTCAACACACACGAATAATCTAACTGAGTAGGATAAATTACTACAACTTTGAGTAGATGATTTGAAGTAAGAAAATATGGAAACAAGTAATGTTGGGGAAAACTCTCTCTTTATAGAAATCACTTAATCCCATGAATTCTATGGATTGCATGAATTCCATGAATTCTATCAAGTGCATGAATTCCCATGAATTAATATACAAAGAGACTACATCTCTATTTATAGGTTAAATCCTAGCAAGTGAATTGGAACCAACGGCCAAGATCAATCTTCATCCAAGGGTCCTCATAGGATGCAAGTGGCCTTAAACCTTTTAAGACCATGAAGAAGCAAAGTTGAAATTTGCTTCATACAATTGACATGTCTCTACAATTCCCACATGCATTAGACATGTCCATTTCATAGTGGCAAAATTGGCTTTTATTTCCTCCTTGGCATTTTCTCTTGCAAGAGGCATGAGTGGCCAACTTGAACTAGATGTCCCAAAATATCCAGCTTACAGCCCATGGTAGTTCTCTCTAGAAAAACCACTTTACTGTGCTGAAAAATCTGCCCATGTCACCCCATGTCATGCAGCATGTAGTGTGTGTTGCTGTGCTGCCTGTGTCCTGACATGACTACAGTCTATGTCTAGCCATGTCGCGTCTGCGTCCTGGGTGCTGCCTACAATCTGCCTGTGATGTTTGCCTGTGTTGCAGCTGTGTCGCCATGCTTGCCTGCAAACCCAAATTTCCTAAACACTACCTGGACATGAACCTGCCACCATGAACATCAGTCATTTCCCACAAAATTAGGCGATACCGACATCGTCATGTACCTCTGAAGCTTGGACCGAATTAACCATATGTCTACTTCATTTTCCCACTTAGTGACATGACATCCTCGTGCCATGCTAGATCTCAAGTCATCACCTTGCGATCCATCACATATAGCTATCATTAAATTATTAGACAATCGGCACAGAGGTACAGGCTTTTTTCACTCGGGCGCGACTTCTCAAGTTTGGGACCAATTTGTAATTGATCCCTAAACTTCTTGATGGCTCGCCTAGGTCACTTCTTCTTGCAAATTTCATCCTTTTACTTCCATTTTCATCTACTTGATTCCGAACCATTCTTCTATCATCAATATTAAGTCCGGATCAATTATTAAAAGTGAGCAATTTAGTCCCAAACTTTTAATTTCTTCATTTTTGCTCGTTTTTCACTCCTTTGGTTTGTTTCGTGTTTTATCTAACAAACGTAATTAATACATAATTAAACTATAATTCATCAAAATCAATAACAAATATCCTAATTTAATAGTTTAGATAAGTGTAGAAAATACACTTATCAAGATGTTTCGTAAAAGAAGACATAATCTACCGTCTGACTTCGGAGGAACTGCCTATGCCAAAGGCCATTCCATCCATCTTTAGAATTTTCCTTTCTTTCTCTTTTCAGTCGAGCGATTTTATACCTCTTCCTTGTCATATGCCTTTTATCCGATCATGTACACAAATGAAGTGGGACATTCAATCTCATATGCAAGGATTATCCATGAGCCTATGAAAGGTCATATCTGATAGATAACTATACATTATACAATCAAATAGAAAATGGGCGACGCTTGGTTATAATTTCAAATATCTATTGTTATATGTTTGCTTTAGTTTTTCGTTGGATACAATGTAACGCTTTCTTGTCAATTCCTCGACCTGCACTACTCGACCAGAACACGGCGCCCTCTTGGCATGTCCTCCGACTCCTATTCTGGTCCCAACAATCCATTAATGCCATTATCTTATTGGCATCACATATTTCTAGAAAATGAATGGCTTTTCGGAGTTGAACTTTTGGTCCCCACCAATGGATTTATTGTCCAAAATGTCGACAGTTGTCGTATAGAATGTTTCTTTATGACATTATTATTATTATTATTATTTTGTTTGTTTCACAAAAATGTTTTCTATTCTTCAAAGTTGCTTTTACAGTAATGAAGTTATTCCAATTTCACATGCTTGCTCATCTGTCAATTGACTAATAAACAAAATAGATTATTCATTAATTTAAAAACTTGCAGGCACATTGCTATGAGAAGGTTAATTGATTTTCATTGTTAAATCTAATCTTTCTAAATGGCTTCCATGTGAGGAGATTCAACAAGCCCGGATGCTCAATTCATGATTGATCTGATTTAATTGAAAAATTCCTGTTGGAGCACTCGACCTATAGATATAAGACGTTTGGGTCCTCAATAATTTTTCCCCCCTTTTATCCTAATTCAGCTAAGGAAAATGTAACACATCATTAAATCATTGTTAGCAAATAGCAAAGCAGGTAAGTGAGGTGTTAAAGTTTTGATGGTGCGGCCAACCGGAGAGAGACATCAAACCTACTCTCTTATGAAAGTATCTCTTGAAAAAGAGTTTGTGTTAAAGGCATAAATAGTTTTGATTTTTTATTTATTTATTTTCAAAACGAAAACCACACTCAATACGTGTGCGATTTTCACAAAAATGCTAATAGTTTCTTTTAAGACGACTTGTGTACCTAATTTCACAAAACATAAAGGATTACAATAAATACATAATTCGACTTGAGATTTTTTGTGCTCCACTATATTTTTAACGCATTATTACATTATTTCTTGTTAATAAAATGGAAAGACGTCAATTTAAAGGGTATATCAATTTCAAATTACTTTGTTGGTATTTTCCCACCCAAACTAATTTGTGTCAAAAATTTAGTGAGACGTAGCCAAATTGAGACAACATATCTGAACTCGAAGGTACCGAGAAATTGTTATGGTTTCATTTTCATCAAGTTAATGGGTTTTTTTTTTTTTTGGTAACATTTTCAGACCATTGACTCTCTCTCTCTCTAAAATCTCTTTCTACAATATGCTTCCCACTTTCTCTCCCAAGAAATCCAAGACAATGGAAATCAACAACAGTTTACGCTCCGTCAAATCTCATATTTCTTTGAGTAATTGTACATGGCTTTTTATAACAATTCTTTTACAGGTTTTCATTATAGTCTACCTCAACCGTGCTTCGCCGGCGCCGCCGTCTCTACCCTCCATCCGCCACCAGTTTCAGGCTCCTTCTCCAGAAGATCAAACTTGCAAATACGGTAGGATATACGTATACGACCTTCCTCCTGCTCTCAACAAAGAACTTTTAGAAAATTGCAGGGATTTAGACCCCTGGAGTTCCCGGTGCAACGCCGTGTCTAACGATGGTTTCGGGCCGAGAGCCACCGGCCTCGATGGAGTCGTGCCGGAAAATCTTTCTCCAGCATGGTACTGGACAGATATGTATGCTGCTGAAGTGATTTATCATTCCAGAATGTTGAAATATAAGTGTAGAACCCTAAATCAAGAAGAGGCTAAAGCTTTTTATATTCCATTTTATGTTGGACTTGCAGTAGGGAAGTATTTATGGTTTAATTACACATCAAAAGATCGAGATCATCATAGTTTGATGATGCTCAATTGGGTTAAAAATCAGCCTCCATGGATTACCACCAACGGCTCTGATCATTTCATCGTGCTGGGGAGATTAACATGGGATTTTCGAAGATTGACAGATAGTGACACTGAATGGGGAACAAGTTTCATATACATGCCTTTGATGAAAAATATTTTGCGTTTATCAGTAGAAAGAAGTCAATGGGATCCACTGGAAATCAGCGTTCCTTATCCCACTGCATTCCACCCTCGATCCGAATCCGATATACTTCAATGGCAAGACACTCTTCGTGCACGAAAACGAACAAGTCTCTTTTGTTTTGTTGGCGCTACGCGTAAAAAGATCAAAAATGATTTTCGAGGGGTACTGATGAGTTATTGTAAGAACGAATCCGAGTCGTGTAGGGTCGTAGATTGCTCGATAACACATTGTTACGACGGTGCACCCTCGATTCTTGAAGCCTTTTTGGATTCGGATTTTTGCTTACAGCCTAAAGGGGATGGTTTTACTAGAAGATCTATGTTTGATTGCATGTTGGCCGGTTCGATCCCGGTTTATTTTTGGAGAGAAAGCTTTGAAAATCAGTATGAATGGCATATGCCTTTTGAAGCAGAAACTTATTCAGTGTTTATTGACCATAAGGATGTGAGAAATGGAACTTCCATTAGAAGAGTTTTGGAGGGTTATAGTAGAGAAAAAGTCAGAAAAATGAGAGAGAAAATAATTGATTTTTTGCCCAAGTTTTTGTATGGAAGATCTGATTCGAATTTAGGGAATTTTACAGACGCGTTCGATATTTCCATGGATGGAGTTTTGAGAAGGTTTAAGCACGAAAAGGCTATGAGGGGACGAATCAGGTAAACATAAAACATTAGGAGGAAGAAGAAGAAGAATTGATTATTTTTGCAATTTAATTACTTTTTTTTTTTTTTGTACATATATTTCTTCAAAAGTCTTGTTGATTTTGACGTATACAATTGACAAGATGCAATAATCTTGAGTATCAAGAATTTTTCAATAAATTTAAAACTATTATTTACACGTTGTTTGCTTAATGTATCGATTGTGTAGTTTTCACTTTAGTTTCTTCTTTATGCTTTTCTTCATGATAAGGATTTCAAGAGATACCATCCAAAAGTTTCAAGAATAAACAAAACCTATATAAATATCTATGTTCTAAATGGTGGAACAAATTTTGAATATTGCATATGCACATGTATGATACTATGAAATTAAAAATAAAAAAAGTTAACACACGATCGGAATGTACAATGACCAAAATATAGTTTCTTTTAAAGTTTTATTCAGTCTTACTATTTAATTTAACAAAGAAAAAACATTTAGGTGTGCTCTCAACCTTTGAGAAATTCAGCCCCTGTTTTCATTTTCATTCTTCTACTAATTTTCAATCACACATTATTCAATAAAATAATATTTTTCATCACATCAATAACTTTTTCTTCTTTTTCAACCACACATTCTCCATCAATTTACAATTCCAGAATACATTTTTCCAAAATAATGTGGCTCAAACACACCCTCCATTATAAAATATTATAGCAATGATATTTAAATAACAAGTTAGTCCTCAACCTTTATTATATTTACAAAATAAGTTGCGGATATTATTAAGGTTCAAATCTCCATTAAATCATATAGCTATGATGTTCCACTTACGAATTAATTGACTAGTCGAGTTCAGGTTGAAAGTTGAAATAATACGCTCTCATGTTTCCATGCGTAAAACGACCAACTTAATGTATAGTCAAGATGGATTCTACAACCGAGAACCAATTATGCAATGATAATTGAATGATAAGGATCAAAAGTGCTTTTTTTAACAGTTTTAGATTAACTTGCTAGTTGGGAAATAAGTCGAGGACCAAAATGAAAAATTCACATTCAATGATGTTACAAGTCTTCAATCAGATCCTTGTGTAGCGGAAAGTTAATTAGGTAGAAGAGCTGTTTGGGACCGTTGTTGACTCCAATTCTCCAACTTAATTATTAAAGAATAAGCTAATTAATCTTCTTTTAGATTATAAAAATTGGAAACTAATTATTTTCTATCACTTCTATGATTTTGTCTAGGTCACCACCCTACATGAATAATACGAATCCACTTTATATAGTGGAAATTTTTTAAAAGGAAAATGGAGAGTGGCCAAATTGAATAGAGATCTTTTAAATCTTCTTATAATTTAGGGCGTGTTCGATAGAGATTAAATTTAAAAAATTAGTCGTTATTGTTGACTTTTATTAGACGAGTGAGACCCAATAACAGCTATATTTTCAATTTTAATTGGATTTTAATACATACCGAACAACCCTTTAGAATAATTTATTTTCGACTTTGCAAACTTTTCAATTTTGAATCTTTACGGTATAGCTAACTCTTATAGTTGATTATCATGACCTGGTTACTTCGAAACTATAAGATAAAAAGCTAAAAAAATCAATAAAACGTGATTACGACTATCTTCTATCAATATTTTTTTTTTCCCCGAAATTTTATCATTCAACCAACTTATCCAAATGGTGGAGTTGGCTGAGTAGGTAGCTCAATCAACTCGATCATTTAAGATACTTCTTTCAACTTTGAAATTAAAGATTTAACTGGAAGATACAAATAAAAATAAAAATGGATAAACATGATTGCTACCCTCATCTCGCAAGTCATGTTGAAATTTCGTCACTCAACAACCTAACCAAATGGTTGAGTTGATTCTTGGCTGAATACGTGGCTCAATCAATCTAAAAAAGTATTGGAATTGATCAATTTTTAGCTCGACTGATTTCAAGTATTTCTAATCATTTTAACAAAGAAAATATAGCGAAAACAAATTAAGCCTACTCTTAATATATATTTAATTGAATATTTAACTTATAAAAAAGCTATAGAATAAAAAATTAAAAGATAAATAATTTTCACTTTTGTCAATAAAAAGAAATTATTATTTTTATCTATAATATATTAAACATCACATCAAGTGAGAATCGTTTTGGGACGATTTTTATCATACTATAATTTAATTATTTCAATAATACCTTACTTTTTTTTTCAATATGTAATAAATACTATAAAATTCTTCTCATGTATTAATTTCTTGTTATTTATTCTCAGTTAATTGATATTTACATTAATCTAGACTCAATGATTATTGACTTGATGAATCTTGATTTGCATAAATATAGAGTTATTATAGATGAATTTATTTCTATTTATGTATTTAGGAATATTAATGAGTGTTTAAATTCATATATTAACAATTAATTCTTATGTATCAAATATAGTATAAAAATGTTTCTCATCTGTAATATTTCATTATAACAAAAATATTTGAATCATAAAAGTTGAATTTAAAGAATACATTTTCTTCTCTTAAATTTATATTCTAAATTTTATTTTCTTTAGTTAGTTTGAGATTCAGCAAATCATTCTAATAAATTGGTATCAAATATTATTTTTACAACACCTAAAGTATTCGTACAATGCACGTTTAACTTTGATTATTATAAATGAACTTATCTTTATAATAGAATAACTCATAAATCTTGTCCTTTATTCACCTTTTCCTTTTTCCTTATGGGAAAGTAAACATGTAGAGTTAATTTCACCTGTCTGCACTAACGTTTGGGAAAAAAATTTTAAGTTAGTCCTTAAAGTATTTCTCTTACCCTATTGGTACTCAATTACTGAAACTAACGCTTAGTTTCACATAACAAGATTACATTAAATGATAAATGAATTTGAGAATTTTGTCAAATATATTTAGAGTATTAGTGCAAGGAATTGTAATTGAGAATGAATTGATAGCATTTAGTTCAATTTGACACTTGGAGATGACACGTCAGTTTATACGTCAATAACAGATATATCAATTTAACTAAAACAGCAATGAAAATACTTTTAAAATCAGCCTATATTTGGATTTCATTATTACCAACTTTTTAGGAATTTTTAGAAGTAGGAATCACAAAATGTGGGATGATAATGAATAGTAATTTTAAATATGAAGTTGAAATTAAAGTTTGAACTTCGATTGGATAGTAAAAATATCTTTTAAATTTTTTCCTAAACGTAAGCTCAATTTAAAATATTGTACAGACTTCAGTGACAATGAATAAAATTAATTCTAATAAATATATTGTCACCATCTAACAATAGCAACAAGGATAATGATAATTAAAAATTGACATATTGTGGGCAAACAAGTTGAGCAATTTGCAGGCTGACGTGCAAGTCTTGATAAAATAGAAAGCGATATTTGAGCCAAAATAAATGATAATGTTAATCAACATATATAAAATATTCCATATAAAAATAAACAATTACAAGTGGGTTTCAAATGTCCTATACAAAACAAATTAGTCGGTGTTAATGTTAGCCAATTAAATATAATTCATTTCTTTATATAAATTATTGTACTTTCTAATTATTTTATTTCTACGTTTCAATTAAATTATTTAGTTAATTTTAATTATTGTCGTTGTAGTTGGAGAACAGTACATACAACACCAAAAGAGATATATATATATATATATACACACACACACACACACTAGGTGTAAGCAACGTGTAATGCACGTTTGCTTAGTTTTATATATAATTTTTTTGGTTAA
>CAIGRQ010252634.1:0-10111 GCA_903798375.1 Fraxinus sp. D2006-0159 | reverse complement strand
TCAATTTTTTAACATTTAGGCCCCGTTTGAGCCACATTATTTTTCTCATTCTCATTCTTCTACTCATTTTCAACCACACATTTTTTAATAAAATAATATTTTCCATCACATCAATAAATTTTCCTTCATTTTTAACCACACATTATCTATCAATTTACTATTTCAGAATACATTCTTTCAAAATAATGTGGATCAAACACCCCCTAAACAAAAATGTGACTTTATTATCTTTATTTAATAAAAAAAAAACCTGATTTTTGAATTTTTAAACTATAAACCTGATTTTTAAATTTAAAAACTTAAACACCTCATTATTAATTTTTTCCCAAAAATAAAATTATACCCAGAAAAATTCAGTGGGCTGGACCGGGCTACAGCTCTGCCCAGTCCCCCTACATCCGTCCTTGAAGATGAGGGGCCATTTTGCTGATCTGTCCAAAGGTTAACTTGAAAAGTATAGTAGGATCTTAATTAACACTTTCATTTTACTCACTTCAATTAAGAGAAAAAAGGTGCTTCGTGTTTCAAAATAACATGGATACGAGAAAGTAAATTTTTTGTCAAGATATATTTATACTCGTTATTATGGAAGAATCAATAAATACCTATTGTGAAATTGGTACAAGAAATCGTAAATCAGAGGCGGATTTAGGAGCTGTAGCCTGGTCTAACCCCAGTCAGAATAAGGATTGTCTAGGTCCTAAACTGAATTGTAAAACAATTGGCCCAATAATTATGCCTCAAATCCACTAGTCTCAATCCAACTGAATTACAAATGAATTCCAAACAAATCCGTTTCCTCTCTCTCTCTCTCTCTTTACTAATCAAATCAATGATGCCTCCAAATCCAACCAAGTCCCAGTTGAAAATTTTAAACACTTGTTTCCTCCCCAACCTCTAGTGACTTCGCTGCGCTAGCTTCTCCTCCTTTAGAGTATCCTGCCATCGTGCTCTTTGGCTATTTCTTGCACTTCCCATCTGATCATTTAAAAAAGAAGCAGTCTTTCTACAAACACCAGACTTTGCCTCCAATCTATTGAAGTGTATGCACTGAAAATCCTGAATTAGTACTTCTCCTGATTTTGAACTTCCCCGAATAATTAAATGATAAACCTTATGATAGGATTTAATAAAATATGAATTTTCTGATTGCATTTATCTCTATAAACATAAAACAATTTGATTAGTTCAATTTTAGACAGAATGATGTTTTGAACTTTCGGAGGTGAATTGAATTGTTTTGTACATAAAAACAGCCCATGATAGGTGTAAATGTTGATTTTTCATTGCTAGATGGATACATACTTCATACTCAATTTCATACCCACTGGGATACATTCCTACACATTTAAAGTTAGCTCGTATCACTCTTACCATCACTAATTTTTTTTTTCTCCATTTATTTGCTGTTGCATATATATTGATAACGGTATATGTTGAAATGAAACTTTTAGATTGTTATTGCCCTATCGACTTATCATTGAATTATTGTTGTCTTGTCAATACGTTGTTGGATTTTTTGATTGTTGTCGGTGGGTTGGATTGGTGACTTTTGTATTATTTTGGTGATTTTTAGAATTTACAAATGGTATGTCAACCTCCTACAAAGAAAAATGGAGGTCTTTTTCGTTCTTTAAAAAGGCATATCAATCTAGTTAAATAACACTTTCTGATATGTTGATCCAAAATAAACTTTCAATTCCTTTCATGTCGTTCTTTGAAATTCATCTTGAGAGAGCATTTTCAACAATAAAACACGTGAAAACGAAACTTACTTAGGTGGTGGATAACTTTCTTGCTAATTTATGCACTCTTTATGGAACGAGAACTTGCTAATAAAATACATAAAGATTCTATTATAAATGATATTATTTTCAAACCTCATCTGGAACAATTTCAACATATAATATAATTTAGGGTAATTATATTCACACTAATTTTTTTTTTCTTGTTCCACATTTTTAATTGCACTTGAGGTTCTAAATCTTTGCTCATTACAACATTTATGTTCCTAAAGATTTGTCATATCATTCTTATCCTAAACTTTTAATTAATTAACACATTTTGTATTTGATAAAAAATTTATGTCTAAAAATTCGTTGAAATGGTGTAAAACGACTTATTCTTTCATCAATTTTTAAAAAGTGCAAAAAAAATATTTATTTTATTATTTCAAAGCGTGAGAATAAAATATTTTGATATAAATCATCATCAAGGACGAGACGTACGAATTAATGAAATGTTGAGGATAAAAATCCGACGAAAAAACGTAAGAAAATAATTGCGACAATGAGCAAAAATTGAAAAGTTTAACTGCAATTAAAATGTGATCTATCAAATAAAAATTGTGATGACAATATAACCACCCTATAATTTAATAACTTTTTAAAATTTCAGGCACCCAGGCCCATACTGTAAATATATCTTTAGCAATTAGGTTTGGTGTACAACATTGTGTATGTCATTGCTTACACTTTGCCACATGACATTATTCAATAAGGCAATTTTAAAAAATAGTTTTTCAACCAATTATTTGTTGACAACAATGTAAATGTCAACAATAGTGTAATCGAAGTTTGAGTCTCTTTGAACGTGACTCATGCTAGATATTGGATATTCTTAACAATATAAAAGAGTCATTTTTTCGTTCACATGTCAAAATTTCCTATCGTCAACCATTACGACATCATTTCAGATTTTTTTGTTTTTTTTTTTATTTTCCCGTTTTCATTTCATTCCCCAATCCTCATTTTTTTCTTTTCAAAATTCAACAATCAAACCGTCAAACAAAAGCAGGCCCCCGAAATCCGTGAGCTTCCCTTTTGCTCCTCCTCCAGCCATCTTGGAGATTTGAGTTCCCAAATCGTAGCAATACAACTGCCAAGAAATCGCAGGAAAAATAGCAGCAATGAAGACGCCAAAAGTAGAAGAACAATAAGGCATCAGAAATCTCAGGAAAATTTGAATTTATAATTTTAGACTTTTGAGCTTTTAATATATTTTTACAAATTGATTTGTGATTTACAGATTTAGTATTATGATTTGTGAATTGTTATGAATGAATATTAATGATGAATTTTCAAGAAGTTTGTTGGGAATTCTGTAAATTTGAATCTGAATGGATTGTATGGAAACCGTGTGTTTGGGTTGGTTTGGACTCAAAATGTTAAAAAAAATTAAAAAAAAAAAATGGACGTGCACAAAGACAAATTTTATTTTTTATTTTTTATTTTTTTAGCATTGAGATACATGATACATATTCTTTGTTTAGCCTAAAATTTGTCCTAAAAGGAGAGAAAAATGAAATAAGATGGGTAAATTTAAAAGGGTGTCTACGCTCTCATTAATGAATATTTATTCAATCAAATTACAAAGATATTTTGCAATCTAAACTTATGTAATACGATCTCATTAATGAATATTTGGTGAAAAAAGATGCAACAATGACTATATAAGTATATGTGTTTCTAAATAAAAATGATATGTTGATTTGTCATTATATTATTGTAGATGAATTTTTATTGAAACTCCTAAATAGCTTTCATAGGCTCTTGATTACTCAAAGAATTAATTCATGATATAATATTTTTTAAAAAATGAAATTTGCCTCATCCTGTAGTTCGAGATTTAACCAACCGAGTTCTTGTTCACTAGTCAGCTTACATAGCAAAAGTCATGAAAAAAAAAAAATTCATATAGGCAAATGAGACATCAATTTGATATCCGATATGTACTACTCGTTCACTTGAAAAGAAAAGAAAACTATTTTCGTCCTCGAGATAATATTGAATAATTTATTGATCGTGAAGTATATCTTTATGCAGTGGATACACTATGGTATCTTACTAATAGTTAATAATTCAAGACTAGTTGGTTATGATAATGCAAAGTATTATTTGGTCAACATAAAACTCGTCAACCAATTTATCTATTCGTATGTGTCGTCATGATAATTTACGTAATAGACAAGTTCACAAAATCATTATCTACTGCAACACTTGAAAAGATGATAAATAAGATATACAATTAATCTCAAGAGATATCACCATGAGGTGAGCGAATACATATTGGACTCTTCTCATTCGGATGGAAGTTTTGTCTAGTCGGATTTTCATGGTAAGGTTTTCAATGAGACAATATTTTCTTTCACTAGGTTTTTTTCCCACTATATTTTTTATATGAAAGTTTTAAGAGGAATATTCTTTGTGAAATGAATATCCATAACTTACAAAACATTTAACATCAAATAATGTCATATGCTACAAATTATATATGAGATTCCTAAAGAGTTCAACAACAATATCTATTTTCGTCAAATAAAAAATAAAATAAAATCGTAGCACCGACAGAAAAATGCGAAGTACTATTGCATTTTGCATCAATCGAAGATCCCAACTATAATCTTTTGGGTTCAGAAAGATGAAATAAACCCGAATAAAAAGGTAAACTGTAGCCCATTATACAAATCAAGAAAAGTGTGAAGCGAGATCACGTCTAACGAGCTCTTGGCCCATATAATCCAAATTGGACTATCCATTTTACGGCAGAGAACGGGCATAGTCTCAAATAGACTAAACAAGTCCACACTCATTCAGCCCAGTCTAGCTAGTAGGCACAAGTAGATACTTGTGATCTTTCATGGAACTATAGCAAGTGAATATTATAGCCTACCAGAATTTTAAACTTCTCATTTCAAAATTTAGATTTACAAATTTCTATTTTAAAAATTAGATGATAATTAAAAATTTAAAATTTTAATAATTATATTATAAATTTAAATATACATATTCATTCTACCCAACCATATATACCAAAACCCTAATTATTTCATCATCTCCATTTTCTCTCTCCTTTCTCTATCCCACTTTCTCTTTAGCCATCTGTTGCCGTCGCCACCACGACCCCGCCAGCACCATTGCCGCTGGCACCACCATTCGCGTGGCTCGAAGTGGACCCTCTACGACTGTGTTACCGCTGCTCTCCCTCTCCTTCTCCATTTTCTATCTGTCGCAACGCAGCCCCACACCAGAGTCGTGCCAAGCAGCCTGTGATCGTTGCTCAACCACTTCGATATGGTTTCTTATGTAGTGATTTTGCGGCGTTTTGTGGTGGTTTTGTGGTGATTTTTCGACATGTTTTACTACGATTTTTGAGGTGTTGGTGGTGCAGGCGGTGATAGTGTGCTGTGGTGGCAGTGACAGTGAGTTCATGGATTTTTTGGTGGGGTGGTGGTTGGGTACTGGTGGTGGTAAAGTTGACTACGGTATTTGAGACGATGATTTTGCTGTTGGGAGGTGGTGGTGGTAGTTTTGGCGATGATGATTTCGGCTGTTGGCAGTGGTGAAGCGGTGGTCACAAGCGTTGGCGGTAGTTTCAAATGATTTGGTTGATTGTGACTAATAAATTGGTTGGTGTGTAACCTAAAAATTTGTTAATTTATGATCAATAATTTAATAAATTGTGACATAAATATAATTTGTGTTAATTAATTTGATGTTTTGTGACTATGAGATAAGTTGACTTATAAAATTTGTAATTTGTAATCAATAAATAATATGTGACTATTGATTTGATAAATTTCTGACCGTGAAATATTTTGTGATTTATAAAATTTTTAAGTGTGATCGCGAATTTATTTGTAACGAATTAATTTGATAATTTGTGACCAAATTTTATAATATTGTGACCTTATATTTAATTTATTAATATGTTTAATTAATTGTTTCAGAAATTAAATTTAATAAATATCCGATTTTCGAAATTTTAAACCTTTTATCTTAATATTGAAATGAATTATACTTAAAACTTTTATTTATGAAATTTTTTCCCTACAACAATTATGTAATAATATATTAATAATAATATAAATAAATAATTATAAAATACCCCATTTACACTTCTCAGTAAAATATAGAAAAAAAAAATATAAAAACTAACATGAATCATCTTGTTTCTCCTCCCCACTCTCATTCCTTGTCTTTGTGAATTTGTAACTAAGGATTCTCAACTTACTAATCAATTTTTTAGACCTTCTTATTCCATTTATTTATTTTCTATTGACCTCATTTCATTTGTTTCTCTTAATAGGTAATATTCTTACAGAGCTTGAATTATTTCATTTTAAAGTAATTCATTGTTGTTTCAAAGAGAAAAAATCAAAGAGAATAATGTTTAGCCGTCCATATTAAATGTACATGCTATAAGTCCACTCTAAGCGCATTGTAAGTGATGGCATTTGTCATATCAAAAAATAGAGCTCGAGGAATTATATGTCTAACAATAAACCTAACAACTAACTTAATAAATGACGATTATTTTTATGACAATTGTGCCAGCCTTAACCACATACCATTACGATAATGAACATGTATTGTATACCTCCGCCAGTTACTAAGGGGTCGGTGATTTGTGGTCCAGGAAATTAGTCTGGCTAAACTGGAATACTTGGGTACCAAAAAAAATAAAAATAAATAAATAAATAAACATGTATTGTAACGTTCATATTTGCCAATATTCGCGTTTAATTGAAAACTTTTGATAGTAATTTATTTGTTATGGCTGGTTTCGCGCGCAAGGAAATTAAAGACGATTATTTCTTAAACAGTTGTGCATAATGAATATAAAATTTCATAAATTTTAAGAAATCATATAAAATCTAAATTGAAGACTTATAGCGTGTTCGGTTGTGCTTAAAATTCAAAATATAATCATTATTGGGTTTCACTCGTCTAATACAAGTCAACAATAACGGCTAATTTTTTAATTTTAAACTCTGCTGAACACGCCCTTTTTCTCAAAAAAAAACCACGACTTTCTAGATTAATATTATGTACCACTCGCTATATATCACATCCTAGCGAATTCATTCTCTAACCAAGGTTGGTTGCAATTTCTTACATTGTATTGAAAAGGTGGCCAGTGTCATTTTCTAGCAGTGAAATGGACAAAAGGTATCAAAAATTTCTCAAAGTTGTAGAACAGCTATTAATTTTGATAAGTTTGCAGCAATTTAAGTCAATTTTTCAGTCAGCGTTCATACGAGGAAATGACCAAAATTATTATAAAAGTTTTATTCTGTTTTTTCTCGGAGTTGATTTGTAGGTCCCGAGGAATCTTCTGCTATTTGTATAGGTGGTGGAGTTGGAAAAGAAAAGAAAAATTCATGAAAACGATTTTAAATATTAAAAAATAAATCTCAAACTCAAAGGGACCTCAAGTTCAAATGATTATTTGTAAAAAATAAAAATAATCCCTAATTTGTCAATGCCCTCTTTCTTTACGGTAATTATGCCTAGCTATGTTTGATAAAACTTCAAATTTAGATTTAAATATAGGTTTTAATGAAATTTACAACGTTTCAGTAACACATTCTGCTTAATGTGTACGAAACTTTCGGCGATTTTCTCTATTATTGGGACACTATTGCAACAAAGTAAATTGTTCAAGCAATTATAATTTTAATTCTCGTGTGCAAAAATTATTGCGCTTTAATTGTTATAAATTTTTGTTTGGCAAGTGATACGCCATCAATAATTAATTTATAAAATTTTAGACAAACCCTAAACCCTAATGGCATACCCATATGCACTTTAATGATCAAGAAATAGCAATTGTACAAATTTTTCGTTGAAAACTTACCAATAACATTTACAATGCAATATTCGACAAGTTGTCTCATATATTGGAAGTACGGACACATAATTTTACACTTTGCCACATGACAATAGACTATTAGACAAATTAAAATTTGAAGAGTTTTTCCACTCAATCAATTGTTGACAACACTTGTAATGTCAACAGAATAATGTGAAAAAAGTAGCGTATGACATTGTTCATTCTACCCTTTTGCAAAAATTGCTGAAATCATTCGGTGGTTTAGTAGGTAAGAGAAATGAGTTGAGATCGTCCAAAAGCTTGACTTGTGGCCTCATCTCAACGGCCTACTAGCAAACTCAATGATGCCATAATTTTACATCTTAGGTATCACTAGATCTACGACACCTCACATTGTCCTAAATAAAAAAAAGGAATTTGAATTTCGATTATCGTTGCAAAAGACGTTCCATCAGTCACATCTTATGTGGTTCCATACTGTCATAGGGAAACTTGCATGAGGTGTCCCATGTAGTTACAACCGTCTCAGACTCTAGAAGCCCATTAGACATGGCTAAGGGTTGGATTCCCTCTCATTGACTCAGAGCCAGAGGATGATGTTTCTGTAGTAAATTACGTTGCCTCGAAGGCGTTTGTCGAAAAGGTCTTGGGCGGCCCCACCCATTTTCAACTTTTTGTAGGTAAATTATTTTTTATAATTAAAATAATTGTACAAATATTTTATTATTACTTTTTTTACATATTAGTCCGACTTAAAAGTTCTTTTAGTCCAATTATGGATCTGCTTCTGAGAGTAGTGGTCAAAAGAGATGATCAGTGGAGTCAGCTATACAAAGAAAACATGGAGTGGCAGCTATGCAAAGAAATAATTACAAATGCATCTCTATAAGGTATGATTACATGACAGAAGAAACTTTTTATGAAGAAGATTCCTGAGATAGTGAGTTGCAATATCAAACATACTTTATGTGGGAGATTTTATTTTTTTCCTAATACAAATATTTTCAGATAATTATAAAAGGGGTGTTCGGTAGAAATTAAAATCAGATTAAAAATGAAAAATTAGTCGTTATTGTTGACTTTTATTAAACGAGCGAGATCTAATAACGGCCATATTTTCAATTTTAATTGAATTTTGAACGGTACTAAACAAGCTCTAATATGACGCTATTTTGAAATCTGAGGTATTATTAATAAAAATTGATTCCTTACTACCAGGTTGTTTGGTGAGGAGTAAAATTAGATTTTTAGTGAATTGTCATAGAAGTTTTTGAAATGTGTGACTGAAAAGATGTGGGATCCATGAAAGATGTGGTTAATATTGATTGTTTGACTTTGACTTAGATTAAAATTAGATTTTAATTCGGCCCAAACATACATAGTTTCTTTTCCTCCCTATCTTAATTCTAAATAACTTTCTAAAAATAAGAATGATAGACAATACAAAACAAAATTTGAATAGCAGTAAACAAAAACACAATATCAAGATATTTCGACTTACTTCGTACTATAACGAAGTATTCTTTCGAGTGTTTATAACCCGTATAAATTATAAATCGATAGAAGTGAAGGATAAATAGATAGTATTTGTGAATTCCGGATAAAAAGACGCGATTTAAAAAAAGTACAGAAAAATATATAAATAATCTATAACCATGATGTCAAAGATAATAACAAAACAAGTGATGGCCAAGTTCCAGGTTGTTTATGGTATTCAGCACACGGTTTTCCAATGCCACGGATTTTGTGAGGCACTAAGAGAGATATTTATGAGAATGAAATTGACATGCATGCATACTTTAGCATTTCGGCATTTCCTGACGTTTTGTGTTTTTATTTATATGGACAGTACAGTACATCAATCGTGCATTATTTTTGAACGTTTTGGACACGTGAACTTGCAACAAAATTAACATAATAACTCGACAATGTCTCTGTGGGACCATCATTAGCAAGTTATCAAATGTACCATATAAAAAGTTATATTAATTCCCATAAAGAATCTTTAATGAACAGCAATTATCATTAAACTCACTTTTATTGTAATACTGAAAATTAATAAGTATTACTTGGGAACCTGGCTTATGTACTCCCTTTGTTTGTTAGTAACTGGTCCGGGCTGTGCATTTGCATTGAGATATGAACTTGACTTGCATTAAGTAATTATTTTACGATTACAAGTGAGTCGAGTTGAATTGGAAGTTACTTAAATTTCGTTACCCCTTCACTTTCGAGCAAAGGATTGTTGTTGTGAAACAATTGAAATATCTGGAACAAAGACCTCATGGTTCGATCTTATTATTTCGTGCCACCATAAATCTCCAAACGAAACCAAAGATTAAGCTCATCTCTACATTCAACTAATTCTAAATTAATTAACAATAAATTCTTTTTCTTTATTAAAATCGCGTTCGTGATTTATTTACAAGCTCAAACAAATATAAAATACTTATACAGCTCCTCGGGACACATTCAAGTTGGCAAAAGAAGGGCATTG
>CAIGRQ010252598.1:2525-26034 GCA_903798375.1 Fraxinus sp. D2006-0159 | reverse complement strand
GAATTAGAGTTGGAATGGGCCGAATTTCTTTCAAAAAACCTATTTTTCCTCTACCCGGTACGCGGCGCCGCTGCCTCAGTTTTTTTTCTCTTCAACTGGCGCCGTGGCTGTTTTTTTCTCTGCGCATTCTCCACTATTTTGATCATAATTTTTTCGTCTGATATCCGATTGAGGTGATTCAAGATGCTATGAAAAGCTGATTCAAAGGGCTACAACTTTTCTTCAGATACCATTTCCCAATTCAAATGTTTCCTATGTCGAAAATGAGTCTCAATATGAAACTACAAATCTGGAGCATAACTCTCTCGGTTAGAAATTGATATATGATCATACTTTAACTATATTTGATCCCTTTGACGTCTTCTTTTATCATTCTTCCTCCAAGACATGCCTCTTTCCATGGCCATCACCATAACTCTATTACAAGCNGAAACTACAAATCTGGAGCATAACTCTCTCGGTTAGAAATTGATATATGATCATACTTTAACTATATTTGATCCCTTTGACGTCTTCTTTTATCATTCTTCCTCCAAGACATGCCTCTTTCCATGGCCATCACCATAACTCTATTACAAGCTTCAAAATACTCCCTTTTGAACCAAATTGCTCACCTACGAAACAACACCAAAACACGCATCAAAACGTTCAAAAGTACTCAAGATCAAACCAAAAACTAAGATCTAAAGGTGCTTGTTTAATGAGTTAATCACACTCATCAGTTATTTTTGATGATCACTTCACAAAATATATTTGGTTATACCCCCTTAAAAGAAAATGAGTGATGATAGAAGTACAGGGCCTTTGTTTCACAGGCCCTGCCAGGTGAGGCACATGGGGTGGGGCCATAAATTTTTTTTTTTTTAATACATTGGGGGTGGGGTCGGTGTACAGTGAGGGGCCTGGTAAGACCCCTGTGAAAGACCCCCTGTACTTGGGGCATTTTCCAAAGAAAATATGAAGTTCCAGAAGTTTTTAAACGTTATAAAGCCATTGTCGAAAATTATTTCTCCAAAAAAAATTATAACTCTTTACTCTGATAATGGAGGCGAATATATAGCCCTCAAAGATAATATCTCCCTCCAATGCATTTCCCACTTAAACACTCCACCACAAACACCAGAACACAATGGCTACTTTGAAAGAAGACACCGCCATATCGTTGAAACTGGACTCACCTTACTCTCTCATGCTTCACTTCCAATCACCTTTTGGCCCTATGCCTTTGCTACTGTTGTATACCTCATTAACAGACTTCCAACCACCACTCTCAATTTGTCCTCCCCCCATGAATTAATTTTTCACAAAAATCTCAATTACTCTAAACAAAAAGTTTTTGGCTATTTGTGTTATCCTTGGCTTCGCCCATATACCTCACATAAACTAAATCAACGATCCAAACCTTGTGTATTTCTTGGATACTCTTCATCTCAAAGTGCCTATCTCTACCTTGACCCATCCACCTCAAAAATCTATGTTTCTCGCCATGTTCAGTTTGTTGAATCAGTCTTTCCATACACCTCACTGCACACCACTCATCCACGTCCTATTTCCACTACCATATCTACTGGGATTCCTCATGTACTTACTGTCTCTACTCCCACATCATCCCAGCAGGCAGCCAACACTCATCTGCAACTAGCCTTCAAGGATTGCCTCTGCTCGAGACTACTTCCCAACCAGCTGGTTCGTCCCCACAACAAGCTTCTCCTGCCCGCCAACCATCTCATCAACCTTCTCTTACAACTACCAACTCCCTAGCCCCACCTCCCAAACCAACACCGCATGACTACCCGAGCCAAGAATAACATCACCAAACCAATTCAAAAACTCAACTTTCACACCTACAAACCAACCTCCCAAAATACTGCTCCTACATCTATCTCCCAAGATCTCAAAGATCACAATTGGTGTCAAGCTATGTCTGAAGAGTATGATGCACTTGTTCGTAGTGGAACTTGGGAACTAGTTCCCCCCGAAGACATTTCTAATCCAGTTGGGTGCAAATGGATTTTCTGTATTAAAAGAAACTCGGATGGTTCCCTTGACAGGTACAAAGCTCACCTTATAGCAAAGGGCTTTCATCGGGTATGGATTACCACGTAACTTTTAGTCCAGTTACCACAGTGAGACTTGTACTTAGTATCACAGTAAGTAATGGCTGGTCTCTTCGCCAATTGGATGTCAATAATGCATTTCTTCAAGGCAGGCTCTCTGAAAATGTATTCATGGCTCAACCACCAGATTTTGTAGACTCTGATCATCCTTCATATGTCTGTAAACTTCATAAAGCCATCTATGGTCTCAAACAAGCTCCCCGAGCTTGGTATCACGAGTTGCGTCAATTTCTGCTCACTTCAGCACACTCGGATACATCTCTTTTTGTCCTTCGCCGTAGCAACCTTGTCTTGTATCTTCTTGTGTATGTTGATGACATTATCTTAACTGGCAGCAATGATGCTCTTGTTTCACAGTTTGCCGACTGTCTTGCTCAATGGTTTTCTCTTAAAGATCTTGGTCCACTCTCTTACTTTCTTGGAGTTGAAGTTATCCTTCACCGTATTGGCATTCTGCTCTCCCAAAGAAGATACATTCAAGACCTACTCAAACGAACCAGTATGGAGGATGCAAAACATGTTCTCACTTCCTTACCAACTAGTTCAGCAGCCATCTCCCTAACCTCAGGCACACCTCTCTCAGACCCCACACCATATCGAGTAGCAGTTGGTAGTCTACAATATCTTTCCTTAACAGGCCCAGACATCTCTTTTGCAGTCAATAGAATGGCCTAATTTATGCATCAGCCTACCACTGAGCATTGGGTTCTTGTTAAGCGTATCTTACGCTATTTATGTGGCACACTAGACAAGGGACTCATTCTCTATCGTGATTCTCCCCTCACTCTTCATGGCTTCTCTGATTCTCTTCATGCCTTTTCAGATGCGGATTGGGCTGGTAATAAAGACGATTATTCATCCACCAGTGCTTATCTTGTTTACCTTGGGCGGAACCTTGTCTCTTGGAGTTTGAAGAAGCAACAAAATGTTGCTCGTTCATCCACAGAAGCATAGTATCGTTTTGTTGCTGCCACTGCTGCTGAACTTCGCTGGGTTGGTTCTCTTCTTTCAGAACTTGGTATTGACTTAACAACTTCTCCAGTTGTCTATTGTGATAATGTTGGTGCTACCCAACTAAGTTCCAATCCTATCTTTTACTCTTGCATGAAACATGTTGCTATTGATTATCATTTCATCAGTGATCAAGTTTAATCTGGTCTACTTCAAGTAGCCCATGTCTCCTCTGCTGATCAGCTTGCCGATCTTCTTACCAAGCCTGCCTACTTCTCAGTTCCTGCTATTACGGGACAAGATTGGCCTCTTTACTCGTAGCCTATCTTGAGGGGGCATATAGAAGTAGTCACAATTTCTGGTGTACAACAGCTCTAACAGTTCCACCTGCATGCGTTTGACATATGTTTATTGTAATTTTTGTTACTAACATAATCAAATAATAGGAACTTTGCAAAAATAAGTATAAAAGTTTCTTCCTCAATTATCATAGTGAGGAAAATCAGCTCGTATGATATAAATTCTTTAAAATCATTTTTNTTTTTTTTTTTTTTTTTTTTTTTTTTGCAAATAATGTATTTTTGAATAATAAGTTTTTGGAGAATGCTTATTTAGAAATAAAAAAGAATTTTGAATTTATGCGTACAATTATTTTATGGCAGAATATGTGATTGAAAATGAATTTTGAAGAATAAGTTTTGTAAATAATGATATTTTTTAAATTTGTGATTGAAAAATAGAAAAAAAATATAGTTTTATGTGAAAATTTATTTTATTAAAGAAATATAGAGTTAAAAATGAATTTAAAGTGAATAAAATTTAAAGAATATGTATGATTCGTAATCTCCATCCACGTGTCCTTCAAAAAAAAATTCATATAAATAGGCCATGAGGCCATTATTTTCCACCTTTCCGAAGTTTTTTTTTTTTAATTTTCTTTCTTTTTTTTTCTTTTTCTCTTTCTTTTTCTTTCGAGGCCCATTTCGTTCTCTCTCTCAACAATTCCTAATCAATTTTCGAACCCTAGAAATTATTTATCCCTCTCGATTGAGTAAATCACGATCCTTTGAAAAATGGAGAACCAGAGGCTGAAGCAACAGCAGCAGCAGGCGTTGATGCAGCAGGCTCTCCTTCAACAGCAGTCTCTTTATCATCCTGGCCTTTTAGCTGCTCCTCCCCAGGTTTAACATTTTCACTTTTTTTATTTTATTTGAAGATTCATCATTTTTTGTTAACTGTGTTTATTGAGTCTCTCCCCATATTGAGAACTTGCAATAGTGGTTTTAGAAAATAAAATCGTTTTGAAGCGATCAGTTCTTGTATTCTCGTGACTATCAATAATTTTATTGTGGTTTTTCTTCTTTGTGACTGCAACATGTCAATGAATTTGAGATTGACGATTGTTAGTTTGCTCTCCAGGGATTTCGATTTTGTTTATCTTAATTTTGCATCAGCTTCCTTTCTAAAAGCACCTTATTGTTTTTAAAATCTGCATTTTTGATAACTGAAATCGTCTGTCTAACGGTCGGGCACTTGAATTTTCGAAATTATTGTTTGAATTTATAGCCTGTGCAGTAATTTTTTGATGTTACGTAGTTCAACTCCCAAGTTGGTCCTTTTTCTTCTGGGTATTTTTTGAGGCCAATGTCTGGTCTGGACACAGTAACGTTCTTTGTAATCTGTTACTTCCACCGTTCACACACTTTCTTTCTATTTTCCTACCTTTGATCTTCACTTTCATCTAGAATCTTGTAATGATATGTATTTGTCTTTGACCCAACAAGCTTAATATGTTTTTGGGGCTTGAATATATTTTAAGAGTGAATAAATTAAAGGAAGAGGTGGGGGAGCGGGAAGATTTGGTGAAGTTAAATATTATCTAATAGCAGTGCAGTTGGGACCCATTATGTTATAAACATTGAGCCGACGCAGAACTGTAAAACAAGAAATGGGCGCGCGCTCAGAAGAAAATGAAGTTTCAACAGAAATAATACTTCCTTCATACTATAAGGATGGACTTGCTTCCATTTTTACACAGATTAAGAAAATATAATTAATATAGTTGAAAATATAAATTTTATTCACATTTTTCCTAATATATACCTACATTGAATAATAGTTTAAATAAGAGTCATATTTGTTGATAACAAGATACATTAAATTGATGTGTATTAGAAAATTAAGAAGTCAACTACACTCTCAACAAGAAAAATGATGATGAGAACCATGGGGCGAAGGTTAGCAAGGATCCGTTGATTGTGGAAGAATGACCAATGACGAGATCCCGAGCAAAGAAATCAAGGAAGCCACGTGATTACTTGTTCAAGAGTGATATTTGTTGATAACAAGGTACTTTAAACAAGGGTATATTAGAAAATTAAGAAGTCAACTACACTCTCGACAAGGAAAATGACCAACAATTTAGGACAGAGAAAACTTATATTTATGGGATAGAGGGAGTATGAGCCTACTGCTCAAATTTAATTTCCCATGTGGACATTTCTGTTTAAAAAAATATTAGATAAGTTGTAAAATTTGGTTTCAAATATTGAACAAATTCAGAGCTATATGTTTGACCTTTGATCAAGTATATAGTTTCATTTTGTGATTTGAATATTTTACTTGTTGCATTTTATTCTTCTTTTGTTGTTACTTGTAAATTTCTGGGTCTATGTTTGATATTGACTGATAAAAGAAGTTATTTTATTTGTTTTCATTATTTCTTTCTTTGAATTTCTTATTTTGCAGATTGAGCCAATCCCTAGTGGAAATTTGCCTCCTGGGTTTGATCCAACTACATGCCGCAGTGTGTAAGTGTTGTTCAGACATTTGTGTTTCTTCTTATCTTTGATGCATGCTTTCTTTACTTGTGCAGTATATGCAACGTGTTAGTCCTTAATTTTTCCTATATATAATGTTGTTGTATAGGTTGATGCATCATTAGATACTTTCATGTCTTGTTTTACCGATATACCTCACCAGAGCTAAACTTTTATCACATAATAAGTGTCTCTGTGATTATGTTTTGGGACAAATTTTATTCTCATTGTTCCCCAATCATCGGTTTGAATTAAGTGATTTTTTCTTATTAGTTATCAGCTCATTTCATAATCTATGGAGGGGTTCTTATAGATTCTTCTATTTTTCTTTGTTTTCTTTTCTTTTTAAAGTTCTAGGTTTTTTATTTTTGAGAAAATGCAGGTATGTCGGAAACATTCACACCCAGGTGACTGAACCACTTCTTCAAGAAGTTTTCGCAAGTACTGGTCCTGTTGAAAGCTGCAAGCTTGTTAGAAAAGAAAAGGTTCAGTCTGTCTGCATTTTTTCATGATTTCTTATTGTAGTTTTGAGGGTTTCAAATTCTTGATCACATTGTTTTGATGTATTTATTTTTGCTCTGTGCAGTCTTCTTATGGTTTTGTTCATTACTTTGATCGTAGATCGGCTTCACTTGCAATAATCTCCCTCAATGGAAGGCATCTGTAAGTTTCAATCATTGAAAATTCAACTGAAATCTTGCATGGTTTACACCTTTATATTTATGTCTTATTCTGTGATTTTCAGGTTTGGGCAGCCTATCAAAGTTAACTGGGCATATACCAGTGGTCAGAGGGAGGACACATCAAGTAAATCCATTGATTCTTTTTTTTGTACTTGTTATTTTTAGGTGCTTTTGCACCTGATTGTGCATTGTATAGATTTTCACTTTGATGATATTTTATGCATTTTACCTAGGCCACTACAACATTTTTGTCGGTGATCTGAGCCCAGAGGTTACTGATGCCATGTTGTTTGCATGCTTTTCTGTCTACTCTAGTTGTTCGTAAGTCTTTCTCTCCCCTCCCTCCCTCCCTCCCTCTTCTGCATGAGTTTGTGCCATCTCTTTCTTGAAACTCATTGCTGTTATAGGGTTCCTCTGTCAGTGTAGTTTTGTGGTGTTTAGGAGGGGAGAGGTGGTAGCAGCTGTTGGTGGTTGAGTTTGTTCAGGTGCCAAAAAAAAAAAAAAAAAAAAAAAATCGCAAAAAAGAAATTGTTTAAAAAGTCTTGCCACTGTAGAGACCTATTTATTTGGTTAAATAAATAGTTAATAATGCTGCTATATACCGTGTATCAGTTCTTTGCAAGAGGTGCTGATTTTTTATTGGTCTTAGTGATGCTAGGGTTATGTGGGACCAAAAAACTGGACGTTCGAGGGGGTATGGATTTGTCTCTTTCCGAAATCAGCAGGTTCATTTTAAGGCATTTTGTGTATAATTATTTCTTGAACTATAATATCCTTCTATGCTTAATGTTTAATTTCTGTGTAGGATGCCCAAAGTGCAATCAATGATCTAACTGGTGAGAACAATGTTGAGGAATCATTCTCCATCAATTCTTGTTGCACTTCTCTTAAGATTATTATTTTTTTTAGATTTCTTCGCATGAAAGTTATATTGATTGTTCTAGTAAGTAAATGAACATAAAGAATTGGTAATTTACTCGCTTCTGTTTCCATGACAACCTCTTAGGAAAATGGCTTGGCAATAGACAGATACGTTGCAATTGGGCCATGAAAGGTGCTGGTGCCAGTGATGACAAGCAGAATTCCGATGCTAAAAGCTTTGTGGAACTAACAAATGTCTCCTCAGGTGAATAAGTCTTTAGGAGACTTGACAATGATAATTATGAGAAACTGTTAGAAAGTTGTTATCTGTCGCAAAGATTTTAACTGGTTGTCATTGCTTGAAACTAGAAAATCTTTGCAATATTATATTACTAGTTCTTTTAGAGTGTTCTGCCATGGGAATTACTTACATATCCATAAATTTCCAAGTAAAATGAGATCATTTGTTGATTTGATATCACATAGTAGATGGTAATTAATAGATTGAGATTGAATTGGAAATCTATTTGTGTCTCTCTAGTTGATCCTTGTGTCATTAAAAGCAAATACTTTTAAATTCTTACCAGTTAATTTTTGAGTTGAAACTCATGGAATAATGTAATGTTGAGAACTCATTACATGCTAAATAAATGGACAGATTCCAGTTTCTGGAATTTCATGAGCCATTTCCAGGTGGAGCTTTCTATATAGGTGGAATTTTGTGATTCATTTGTATTAGTTGACACCAATTGAGAGTTTTATTCATTTTTGCTTTCTTTTTTCTTTTTTCCTTTTTACACTTATTTCTTTTGCAGAAGATGTTAAAGAGGCTGCAAATAGTGATGCTCCTGAGAATAACCCTCAATACACTACTGTGTATGTTGGCAATCTTGCTCCAGAGGCAAGCAACACTTCCCCTTTGACTTGTCCCACCACCCAAAAAAGAGTGTAAAGCTGGTCATTTCAGCATGAGCATTTGGTTTGTGGGTTTGTGAGGGCTTTTGTTCGTGTAGTATATGGAAACTCAAGGGAGGAGTTATAGAGGTTCCTTCAGTTCCGATTCGAAATTCATGTTTACATCTCCGATTTGGTTCTCAAATCCAAAGAGAAAAGAGAGTTTAAATATCTTGAGATATTTGATAAATAGTATGAGATTAGCATGCACATTTAATTTACACAAACTTTACCACCCCTTAACTCTATCTGCTTGAAATTCTGTTTCTCGAAGCTTCTGCTGAATATGAGAATTTATTTGAGTATCTAAAATCCTTGAACTGCAAATTTCATGGCACTTTCTGTTCATACCTTCATTTTCTCAGGTAAACCAGGTTGACCTCCATCGCCACTTCCATGCACTAGGTGCTGGAGCAATTGAGGAAGTTCGAATTCAGCGTGATAAGGGATTTGGTTTTGTAAGATACAGTACCCATGCTGAGGCAGCTGCAGCCATTTCAATGGGAAATGCACAGTCGTTTCTTTGTGGAAGACAAATTAAGGTTTGTTTTCATGCTTACTTGTCTGTATGCAAGAAAGATGATATCCAGTTGGAGAAAGATGTATTTTTTTTTTCCTCTGCAGTCTAATTTGGGTTCACTATGTGCTATGCGGGCATTTCTTGAGTTTGTATCAGATCTATGCATCCATGGTGTCTGCTTCGCCTTTTCTTGCTTTACCAATAGCAGAACCTTATATGTATGATATGCTGATAAGAACTTAAATTTATGCTAAGCCACATTGATGTTTGTTTATAAAGAAATAGTTTTCTATGTTAAGAAGTTTGGAGGAGAATTTTCAAATGAAACCTCTATTGGTAATGTGACTAATTAATAATTTTATACTCTCCATCTTGCTCTGTGTAGTATTGACCTTGGTCTAGACTGCTCACATTAATTTTTTAATAGTTAGGTTCTTATGGTTAGTAACATGGTACACATTTTAGGAATTTAGTGGACCATACAATGATACAATTCCAATTTGGTGGTTGCTTGGGCTGAAATGGTTTGAGTCATGTTACCTGGAGGATGCTCAATTCTTTTACCCTTCCTGAGAGAAAATTGTTATATGATAAGTATCATATTTTAGAACTGTAGCAAGCCAGAGTTTGGTAATGAGTTTACATATATTGATTTTCTGTTTGTATTGTTGAGAGGTAATGCAGTGTGCAGCGTGTTTCTACTCTATTGAGTGCAAATCTAAGAAGTACAAATACTTGTACACTCATTAGATACTCTTATCCGATACATATCCAAGCTTGGATACTCTTTGATACGTTCCGATACGTGCTTTTTTAATTATTTTATATTTTTTAAATTTTCGATTCGTATTTTTTAATTATTTTCGATACGTATCAGATATGCTATGACACATGAAGAAGAGTTTTATGGTTTTAAACTATTTTAAAACTCATTATTATTTGCTATAGCTGGGAATTTTTTTTACTTAAATAGATAACTATTGTTATTATCAATAACTTGTTGAAAATAGATAATATTTATTGGAAATACACAACTAGAGTTTTAATTTAATTGATCGTTAGAGTTTTTTTATTGAAAATACGCAATAGTATTAAATCCTTTAATACATGTAAAACCGTGTTAATAGTTGATAATTTTTCTTTTCTCCTATTTTTTCTTGCTCTTTCGTCCCTTTCTCGTTTCCCCATTTTGTTTCACTGCACATATCGATCAAAAGATCACAACTTTCTTCCATGTTTAAGCAGTAGTGTAATAAATATCGGCCTAATATTACAATCTTTAGTCTTTAGTTTATATTACTTTTACTTGGGACCAAATAATTTTTGTTCCTATTTTTGACTCGAACTTGTTTATGTTTTTTGAATGGCTTCAGTGCTCATGGGGTAACAAGCCAACTCCACCTGGAACGAGCTCAAATCCAATGCCACTCCCTGTTCCCTCACACATGCCGAACATTTCAGCCGCTGAACTGTTGGCTTATGAGCGGCAACTTGCAATGAGCAGAATGGGTGCCCTTATGCACGCCCAGGGGCAAGATCCTCTGAAGCAAACATCTATGGGCATGGGCGCCGGAGCAAGCCAGGCCATATATGATGGTGGTTTTCAGAACATTGCTGCTGCCCATCAGCTCATGTACTACCAGTGATGTAAGATTGATTCTATTGATATTTATGATCTGCAATCAATATGAAGTTCACGAGGCTCTGTTTAAGATTATTTAGCTTTGCAATAGGTTGTGTATTATTTATCTGTGGTGATAAATTTAAATTCAATATACGCCTACCATAAGTATTGAAATACACTGATGTGTAAGCTCATGTTTTGGTTATGTTAGGAATGAGGGGCTTCATCGTTGGCACGATTGTATTGTTTTAAGAAACCAAAATAGACTCGAGCTTGTAGTTTCTCGGTATTCTCTATTACTATTTGTAAGTTCTCTGTGGCTTGAGGAATTCCGGGGTTATTGTATTCTATTGGCGAAAAACTGTTAAATGGTGAGTTGGTGACGGCATATACTGGCTGGATGTAACAAGGCTCACCCAAAAATATATTGAAAATGTTAATATGGTATCTCCTGGCAATGCTTGCTTTAGTCTTCTCTACCTACAAACAACCATTTAAACAATGTGCACATTACATAGATTTCAAGTAAAATTTAGATGGAAAATGCTTGTTGTACATTACCGTTAATTTTTTACAGATTGATGAGGTGTCAAAAAGAGAATGAGAGGGCCATCTTTTTCTTTTTCGATCGATTAGATTTGATTCAATCAAATTTTGTTACATCAACTGTCAGTAAATAAATTTGAATAATCCCAAGAGAGAGGTCTTTAAAAATCTATACTGATTTTCTTATTTTTATAAATTCATCAGAAATTATACAGTATAGCATTGTCCTGGTGATCCATTTTTTGAATGGCATCCAACAGCTCACCATGCTTCTTGAAGCTTGTGTTTGTTCAAGAGTGGCTGGAAATTGAATGTAAAATAAAAGAAATAAAGAAGAATTTACTTTCTCACATAAATTGACAACAATCTCTTAAATCTTTTGATCAATATAAACATGTATCAAAACAAAACTCAATTAGGCTCTATTTTATTTTCTAATGATAATGGAAAATTGGAGCTAGGGCTTGTAACATTTTCAAAAAATGCAATGGATACCCAACCTTCAAATTTTGGCAGTGCTAGCCTAACCCTTTTGGGAAACGATGCAATCGAAGGACCTTTTGATGGAAATGTCCATTTGTTGTGACATTTGCAGTGAATGTGTAACTATCACATGGACAAAAGAGTACTTGCATGATAATAATATAAAATAATTGAAAAACGAAACAACTCGTTGGTGGCCTATCAACTCCCGAACTCTTGTGGTAAACAAGGGGAATTTCTTTCCTGTGGTTATTGTCCAATTGAATAGAAAAATCAGGGGAAAATTTGTGAATGGTGGAGACAATTTTACCCAAGTTCATATCCTGCATTGAAATAATGGACATTTGGAGGTTATTGGTCAAAGGTCCTTGGGTCGCATAGTTTTTCAAAGATTTGAGATGCTGATGCTTTAATGGTCGAATAATGCCTACAACTCTTTTTCTACATTATGCTTGACGTTACCATTGTTGTCAATGAGTGATTGGTTGAGGTTTTTTTTAAATGTCCAATAGTATATTGCCACGTGACAGAGTGTGAAACTTAGCGTATATCATGATGTAGACCAAACATGATTGTTAATGGTCAGATACCCATTGGAACCTCTTGAAAAGATTAGGTACCTCTACTCCAATTCTCACAATTAAGACTTATTTTTTCCATTCCCTTTTCCCATCATTTTGAGTTAATCCCTAAACTTACGTTAGTGTCTTCGATTGCTCATTACCATTTCAAATGTCGAGTTTTGATTAATAAACTTTTCAAAATGTTTGGATGTTATTCATTAGGATAACTTTTGTTTTGCAACTGTAACGAAATAGTTGATGTGATGGCAGATTATACAATTGTCTCCCAATCACTTAACTGATGTCCTATCATCAAGAAATGCGTCTTGATTGCTCATTATACTTTGACAGACGCCTTTGATTATTAGCTTCAAAATCATGTAATCATTAGCTCCAACTTATTCAAGGGCTGTTCTCTTTGTGTTTCTGTCTTGTGTTTTGAATTCATTTTGGGTTTTATATTTTTGAGTGTCCATTTTGAAATTGTTGAAAATGTGTTATTTTTGGCATTTTGAAAAATTGTTTTGAAAAAAATTCAAAACGTGTTTTGAAAATTTTGGTTTGATTATAACTGAAAACACTTGTCGTTTTGAGTTTTTTTTGTAAATTTTGAACTTGTTTTCCAAAACGTGTTTTCGAAAATAAGAAAGAGAACGCGTTTTCACTGTTTTGAAAAATTGAAAACAGATAACGGCTTAAAAAGGGTAAAGAGAGCATGCCCTTAGTTTTTTTTTTTTTTTTTTGTGTGTGAATGTTTTTAATTTAATTATTAGCTTCAGCGCCCTATTGTTTTGGGTTTTCCGAATGTAATTTACTAGCTTTAGTTGCACTGTGATTAATATTTCACCTTTTGTTCTTTTTTATTTTGACAAATTTTTTATTTTTAAAACTCAAATCCATTTGACTTTGCATATCAAATACCACAATTATTCGCTCTTTTGCAAAAAAACAAAAAAAATGTTGAACAATTCAAGTCATTTTAGTTATGAAATTCATAAAGCAATCATGCTCCTTAAGAGCCCTTGATAATTCCTAAATTTTCATATAATACCAACGTCAATTTGAGAAATTTAGTGGCAAAAACTCAACAATCTTATAGTATAGTGAATAATCAACGTTTTCTGTCCAAGTATAATGGGCAATCAAAAACACCTTTCTCCATGATTTAGCATCAATTTAGTGATTGTGCACCAACTATGCAATTTGGCTGTCATGTCACATATTTTGTTATAGTTGCAATACGAAAGTCATCCCAATGAGTAATGCTCGATATTTTGAGAAGTTTAGTGGGCAAAATTTCACACTTGAAAGTATAATGAGCAATCGAAGATATCAACCTAAGTTTAGTGATTATTGAGACAATTAACTTTTATCATTCCAACCCCATAACATTTTCATATGTCTAGGCTCCAATTTTTACAATATACATTTTTTCAAAATTTATTTTTAATTACACATTCTCCATAAAAATATTTTTACACTATAAATCGAAAACTTTTTCTTGCTTTTAAATCATGCCTCCTAAAAAAAAAATAGCGGTTGTTTTCTTGGTGTTTCAGTTTTTCGTTTTGAAATCATTTTGAATTTTGTGTCTTGAGTGTCAATTTTAAAATTGTTGAAAATGTGTTCTCTTTGTCATTTTGAAAAATTATTTTTAAAAATCCAAAATTGGAAAATGTGCTCTCTCCCTTTTCTTCCCCTCCTCATGACACCTCGCAAGGCCTTCGATGCCGAAGATCGACCTCTTCTGCTGTTGGTAGGGGTGGGCAAAACCCGACTGAACCCACCAAAATCATCCAAACTGAACCAACCCGACTGATTTGTGTTGATTTTTTGTTGTTTTTACATGGGTTTTGTGAGTTGGTTGTGTAGGCGGGTTGTATTGGGTCGAGTTATGTGTTAACTCATGAAAATCAAATAAACCCGCACAACCCAACTCGACTATATTTATGAACTTTACAAAAGTTATACTGTTGTTTGGACAAATACACATCCAACTAAAAAAATATTTTAATTGCTAAAAATATTTCTTGCCTTCATATAAATTAATATCAATATGTCCATGTAACATTTTCGAGCATAAAGTGCCAAAATAATTTAGATTTTGTGATAATTGCAATTATAAATCTGTCAAACCTTTGTGACAAGTTGTCCCAAATCGACCAACCCAACCCAATCCAACCCGGCCGATACTTGATTGGGTTGAGCTGGGTTGGGTTTCAACTTTTACACGGGTTGTGTTGGATTAAATTATGATCAAACCGATCATGTTGGGTTGAGGCAAAAATTGACCTAATCCATGCCCACCCCTAACTTTTGGGTGTGGCCGTGACAACGTTGGTTGGATGCAGTGGCGATGATTTTTTTCCTTTTTTGATGCGGTGGTTGGTTGTGATTGTGGCGGTGGTGTGTGGTGGTTTTAGGTTCGTGGTGGCTGTGGCGGTGGTGTGGTAGTGGTTTTCATTTTGCTGTTGTGGTTATGACGTTGGCAGTGGGTCGTGACGTTGTCGACGGTGGTTTTGGCGTGCGACGACGGCGATGTGGTGTAGGTGGTGCGGTGTAGACAGCGATTGTGATATTTTTGTTGGCGGCGTAAATGAAAACAAAATCTTGACTTGATTTTAACTCAAAACACTTAAAATCATATTTTTGACGTTTTCAATTTTTTTTTGTGTAAATTTTAAACTCGTTTTCAAAAAATTGTTTTTGAGAATAGGCGAATAAATTCTGGAAACAAAAAAGGGGATGAAAACGGCAGGGAGAATGTCCTTACATTTTTAACCAAAAATGGGCTCTCCGTCATCCCCGAGCCACTAGACATACTAACGGCATCGCTTCCCGCGCTTAAAACCCTAGGGTTTAAAGTTCACCATTATTAAGCTCTTTCACTCATCATATTACGAAAATTTCTGATTTTTATTCCATTGATATAATTATGGACGTGGATATGGATGCTTCTCCCGGCTATTTAGACCCAGAAGATCTGAGTAGTAGAGAGCGCTTTCGTCGATACGGGTACTTGATTTCACTGCACTCGGCCTTCTATTACTGTATTCCAATCAGATTTCTCTGACTGTAAGAATAAGTTTATGGGGGTTTCCTTTCAATTTTCGTAGGCTATCAGCATTGTACCTGTTGGATTTTAGTGCCCCTATGAAAATTTCAAAATTTTCTGCCCTAAAATTTATGATTATCTTTTTTAAATTGTGCTATGTTTTAATTCCAGTTAAAATGGGTTTGTTCTTTCCTTTTTTTTTTTTTGGAAATTTATTAGATATGTGATTAATTATACGTTAATGCACTACATACAGAGTTACATTCTCGTTCACTATTACTGGAACTTTACGCTGTACTTGTTTTTCTGCGACTTTTTGATTCAAAATTTCATAGTATTACAGGATTTTATTTCAATGAAATACCAAGCAAATGAGTGCAAGTTTATAATGGGGAGACTTTTATCTACTTATACGATAATGCACTTCATTTATGAAGCATTTGTTGAAGGTAAGGATTAAAACAAATTTGACAAGTGCAGGAAGAGGCAATCTAGTTCTGGACAATCGCCACACCAAGATAATTCAGTCTCGAGATTTAGTAATGCAGTGCTTTTACTCGAAAATATCAAACGTGAGGTTGAGAGCCTCGACACAGATATTGGAGGAACACCTTTTGAATCTGCTTCAAAGAGGAGAGCACCCCTTGACAATCTTGCAGTATCAGAGGCAGATATTGGCGTCGATACAATGCGAAGACGGGGAAGTGAGTCTCTAAAGGCCGGCAAACAGGAAGATGGTACTGGAACTGATAGTGGAGACACAACTTTCTATTTATTTGCTTCTCTACTGGATTCTGCCCTTCAAGGTACTCGGAATAAATATGTTTTTGAATTTGAAATTTTATTCTCTCGATGATAATGCATCACATATACCGTATATCATATATCTGGAAAAAAAATTTAGAGCTCATGAAATCTTCAATATTCCCTCTGAATAATTCAAGCTAGGTCCAAGGCAGCTACTGTAGAATTTAACAAACATGATTATGCTTGCTTTTGGTAGGAACTACTGAAATTTTCTAGAATCAGAAGGGTTACAAAGCTCAGTTTAATTATCAATTTTGACAGTCTGCCCCAAACATACTAAGTACGTGATTTTCCACCTCCCAGATTATGAATGCATAGTTTTCTTATTTTCTTTCCCCAGTCTTTTTCTTGGATATTCTCTGTCTCTTCTGAAAGAAGCTTAAAGAGGGAGGTGCATAATCGTTTTAAGCCATTTTCTGGGATGTTCCCTATCTATTGTGCAAGAAGCAGACATAACTTAATCCTTGCATTTTCCTTCTTTTTGCTGTTCGTGTAATGCAGGGTTGATGTCTATCCCTGATCTGATCTTACGACTTGAGCGTACTTGCCGTGATGCTTCAGAGGCAATTAGGTATGTCATGTGCATAGATGTGTAAAGACTTCTGCGTTTGGGTGTGTGTGTGTGTCTGTGGGTGGGGTGGGGGGGGGGTTGTTTGTGCATGCCTTGTGTATTGTTATCAGGGGAGTGGGTAGAATACACTCAGTGATTTCTGTATTTTATGGTGATTGCTTGGCCAAGTGATGTTAGATAGCATGTCACTTCGTGTAAATGTCATTGGGCCTTATAGAAACCAGTAAAACAAGTGCATTGTAAATGTGGAGAGAAGTTTATTGCCTAGAAGGTAATAGGTGTTCCTTAAAAGAGAAATTCGGCTTCAAGTGCCGGCAATTGTCCTTTGGAACTATTATTCCTCACTTTGACATTTTCATTATTTCCAATTCCTTCCGTTCTGAATTCTAGATAAATGCATCATGCTTTATTAGTGCCATTGTGAATAAGTCCCTGAAAATCATTTTAAGAACCTATGCAGGAAGGGATGGAATTGAGAGCACCCAGCCTATACAAGCCCTGTTCTCATCTTTCATTTATGATTCAAAATGGCTTCACTTGTATCCTAGTTTTCTTTCATTTTCCATGGAGGAATTTCTGTGTCTTCCTTATTCCTTGTATGCGTCTCACTCCTGAGATCTTTTAGCATAGTTTTGATGGTTGGAGGCATGATTTTGTGTAACTAAAAACATTGGAGAGAAAATTCCTAAATTCATGGGCCACCTTGCAGTGTTGGAAGTTGTAGTTTTGGTGTTAGAAAACTTTCTGCACTTTAATTCCGTTTTGTAATTAGTGCCTGTTGTCCTTCTGCCATTAATTTACTGCTTTCAGTTAATGGAGAAACCTGTAAGGCATCCTCTTCTTGAATCACAAGACAGACAAATTGGCAATTTTACCCTGACCAATGTTAAAACTACCTGATTCACTGTTTTTGCTGTAGATATGGCTCCACTGAAAGGTACAGAGTTGTTGAGGATACATTGATGAGACAAAAAGCTCGGCTCTTGCTTGATGAAGCTGCTTCGTGGTCTCTTCTGTGGTACCTATATGGGAAAGGAAATATATCTAATCTTAAGGATGTTATGTATTTTATAGTACTCACTTTCAAAAAATTGCATGTATTTGTAACTACTTTTTTGAACATTTATTTCTTAATATATTTGCTTTCTGATTGAACATGGAAGTCCTAACTGAAAATTGTTATTTTTACATCAAGATGATTTTAAGATGCTTTGGAATTGAATTGCAAGTATATTTAACATGAATGCATTGAAAATTTGTTCCACACTGTTGAACTGTTTCAGGGCGTTTCTTTCATATCTGTAGTTCCTTTTTTGCACTAAATTAGCGTTTCATGGCTAATCTCATTCTATCGGATCTTTATGACCATCTGTTTATGCTTCTTAACTAATTTCAGTTCTTGTAGTTTGCTGTGATGATTCATATTTTCTCGAATTTTAATATTAAAATTTTGAAAAATTAGAATAAGTATAGCCCTGTTTAGTTTTAAAGTTTAGCTGAAAAAGTTGATAAAGATGTAAGTCAAAGTTAACATTAAGTTCAACACACACATCATGGGACCTACAACTTTTATTTCCTTTTCAACATTTTGCCCTTGTTTGGGCTCCACTTTAGAGGAAGTTTGGGGGAAAATGTGTTTTGGAATAGTGATTTTTTTGGAGAATGTGTAGTTTAAAAATAAGGAAAATTTTTCGGTTTACATGTAATATTATTTTATGGGAGAATGTGTTGTCGAAATGAATTTTGAAAAAATGAGTTTTTGAAAAAATGGGGGCCAAGCATAGGCTTCATCAACTTTGTCAAACTCTACTAAATTCTGATTTTTAGCACAACCAAACATGGGCATGATATATTTTGAAAAAAAAATTTATCCTTGAGAATTGAGTTTTGTATGTTCTACTCTAGTGCTGGAGTTTTCTCGCCATCACTTACTGTAATGTAAACTTGAACTGTTCTTTTGCTTGATGTTATTCATTGGGATTTTCTTGAGTCTAGCGTTTCATGTTGCTTCCAATTTAGTATTCAGGGCCAAAGTATTTTCTGATTTTCTTGCAGGAAATGAAGAACTTCATGAAGATCTTATCCTGGTGATGTACCGTCCATGGATTAAATCACCCGTTAATATTTATCCATTCCAAATATATTGCTGTTGAAAATCTGTGTTTAGTATATACATTATTAAAAAAACTGAGTCCCACCTACCCCGTTCGTGTCAAACTTGTCACCTTTTCTCCTTTATTCTTTTCATTATATAAAATTTTGAGTTGCATCTAATGCTTTATGACAGTTCCCGACAACTTCACATTTGGAGGCCTGTCAATTTGTTGCTACAAATCACACAGCACAATTGTGCCTCCGGATTGTTCAATGGCTAGAAGGATTATCCTCCAAATCCCTTGACTTGGATAATAAGGTAATGGGTTTGTTGTCACGTCTTAGAAGCTAGTCACTCTTAGACAGGCTAGAGAGTGAACTAGTAGCTACTTATAGGAGGAAAAGCTTTACGAAAATGATCAAAAAAATATAAACTAAACAAAGAAATAATTAGGTGCTAATTTTTCAGCATCCGTAAATCACTAAGTAGGATGAAAGGAGCATTCTGGTGTGCAGACCTAAGAAAAACGTTTCTTATTGTATGAAATAAAAATGAAGAACCTCGTAGAAATGATAAACAATATTCTGACTGCGAGATTCATCAGGACGTGAAATTGAGTTGACCAAAAAGTTGCGATTAGGCTATAATGGTTAAAATAATCTCAATTAAGGTTTTCTTTCTATAATAACGTACCATATATTGATGTTTACAATATAGATGTGTGGGGAATCCTGTATTTAACATTTGATGGTATCTTTTGTAGTTTACGTAGTCTGCATGGTGCATTTTGGATTTCCCAATTATCGTTATATTTCAGCTAGTAGTTTAGTTTCTGCAAGTAGATCAAATTGCATGTAGTGCTCCAGTTAGGTCATTTTTTTCTTTTTCTGGATTTTTATGTATCACCAGTATGGGTTTTGTTGAAAGGCAGAATCCCCCTTCACTTTTTGTATGTGACCAGGTTTGGGATATATGATTTTATTTGTTTTCTGGGTCATCCCTGAAGTTGTAACTCATAACAGTGGTGTATATTGACTCCTGTTTTCATGAATGAGCCTTGTTTAAGGCTTCACAAGATCTTTTGCTTAGTTGGTCTGAATGTTTGCTGTGCATTTATTATTATTTTTTCAGGTCCGCGGTTCTCATGTGGGCACTTATCTCCCTAGCTCTGGAGTTTGGCGTCATACCCAACGATACCTTAAGAAGGGTGCCTCTATTCCAAGGACAGTTCATCACTTGGATTTTGATGCCCCAACACGCGAACATGCTCAGCAACTACCTGATGACAAAGTACTCTCAGAAATATACTTGCACGTGCATGATTGCCTAGCTGATTTCCATGACATATATCTTAATTTACAGTGTAACCAACAACTATTGAACTTCTACTTGTTTAATCAACAATTTCCATTGTTTAAATACATGCCTGTACTTCTATTAGAGAACATTCTAGCTTTCTTGGAGTATCACAAGAAATAGGATGGTGCATTACTAAATTATATGTTTTGTTTTATAAGCTACTTACATAATTTGAACCACTTATTTTGTATGTCTGAATGTGTAATAAGGATTTTGGATGAAAAGCATAATTTAATGAAAATAGTACCCTCGCTTCTGCAACAGATGATATGATTGGTTGATATATCCTTTGGATTTTCTATTTATTCCATTCTGGATACTTCTTATTCATTTAGGAGTGTCTGCTCCTTGGCCTTGGGGTTTCTTCATTATCTGAATGCAAAATATAGTAATTTCCATAGATTGAGGGTACAATTAATTAGTCTTTCCTTGGACCTAAATTGGCGTTCTGTGAACTGGTTGTATGAGGAGATGTCACTTAATTAGAGTTCCACAGTTGCTGATTGCTCAGTCTTAATCAGATTTCTTATCTGGTGTGGATGGTGAACCTCTTTCTGAAGGGGGATAATGATTTCTTTTTTATTTTTATTTATTTTGATAAAGAGACAAAACACTTCTGGGAATGGCTAAATAAGATAATATTCCTTTTAAGTCTGTTATCGTCGTATTTGAGGGGGTGGATAGGTGGGTGCACGAGTGGTGTGTATATCAGCCTGTTTTAACCTATTCGAGATGGGTCATCTGGGTAACAATTTTATTTATTCACCTCTTATATATCCGTACAGATATGTCACACTGGATTTTGCTGATAGCTACCCCCAGTCTTGGATTATGATTCATCTCGACTCAATTCTCCGTCCTGGGTTGTTTTTTTCTTCGAAGCATGATTCTACATTTTTTTCCGTTCCTTCTCGTATCTTTCTTGTGGTTGGACTTCTTCCCCGATTTTTCTTTCTTTAAACTCTCCCATATAACCTGTGACAATCATTTCTTATTTCAAATATTATGAAATGAATGCTGATGCTAATTATGGTGTATGATGTTACTGTGCAAATTCATATATACTTGTATAACATTTGTTACTTGTATACATTCATATTTAATTATATATCAAAGCTATCTTTTATGTGTGACAGAAACAAGATGAATCTCTTTTAGAAGATGTCTGGATTCTGTTGAGGGCTGGAAGACTGGAAGAGGCATGCAGTCTTTGCAGGTCTGCTGGACAGGTAATGGGATCAGTTGAGATGTGTAAGACTGTTTAGTTTTCATTCTTTCATGCTTCAGGGAATCAGAAAAAAAGGGGTTTCCTTGTGTTCTGATATTAGCTTTTGTTTGGGGCAGCCATGGAGGGCTGCAACTCTATGTCCCTTTGGGGGGTTCAATCTGTCCCCATCCATTGAAGCCCTTGAGAAAAATGGCAAGAACAGAATGCTGCAGGCCATTGAACTGGAAAGTGGAATTGGTCATCAATGGCATCTTTGGAAATGGGCTTCCTATTGTGCATCAGAAGTAAGTACAAATAAACCGACAAAGTTAATCAATGATGTTTCTTGTGCTTTTATAGCTTGTGCACCAGATTTAGCCCTTGTTTGACATCCATTTTAATTATTATTTTTATTTTGGGGAAATGAGTTTTGGAAATTGGAATAGTGATTTTTTGGAGAATGTGTGATTAAAAAGTAGGAAAAAGTTTTAGGTTTACGTACAAAATATTTTATTGTGTGAATGTGTTGTTGAAAATGAGTTTTGAGAAAAAAAAAAGTTTTTACTTTGCATGTTTGCTTTTCTCTGGGAAGCTTGCCATTCTTTTCTTTATTTAAATATTGTGATTTGCTTAAGAAATTGTAATCTTGCTGAGTTTATGTAAAGTGATGGAAGCTGGGAATTTTATCTTAATTACACCATGTGTGAATTATGCTTGTTGATGGGTTGTCAGTATCAGACACGCACAGACTTACACTCATGTATTTTAAGTTTCTATGAACTACGTCGTTCTCCTTGTTTCATTTTATTGAAGAAAATTGCTGAGCAAGATGGTGGGAAATATGAAGCAGCGGTATATGCTGCACAGTGCAGTAACTTAAAGCGCATGCTTCCAGTGTGTACAGACTGGGAGGTATGTCAGTTTTTTTAATCATCTAAATTCTCAAGTATGATTTATTTAGCTTAGTTCATTATACTGTGATACTGCTATAGAGTTGCTAAAATGTTTATGGTTTTATCAAACTTGTTGGAACCCATTTAGCTTCCGTTTGGACAAATTTATGAATAAATTGGCAAACTTCATTTTCAACCACACATTTTAATGGACCCACAAGTACTATTCATTACTTATTTCTATCTATTTATAATTATAAGTTAAACCGTTTATAAATTCTTCCCAAATGGAGGCTTAATTTTTCATTTTCAGTACTTAATCTGGGTCAATGTTCAGGTTCTAAAAGCTCTATATTTATGTTTCTCATATAAAATTAATCTATAGACAGTCTGGAACACTTGTTGTGACTTCTTGTTGGTGACTTGTAAGTCTTATTGCTAGGGAGGGAAATGCAGGATTATTTTATGTGATGGGTTCTCTGTTCATAGATACAATATTCTGATTTTGCACCGTTAAATGTGCTGTTAGATATTATTTCCTCTGTGGAGATGGAGGAAATATCTGCTTTTGTCTCTGTCAAATGCACTATTTCTGGCAGAATTCTTTTCTTCTAGGAACTATTTAATCAAGCTTGTTGATTTCACAAAAGTAATTTACCTCTACAAATTCCAGCATTGAATATGTCCGGGGCCTGAAACAATTTACTTTGGCCTCCGTGGAATCTGTTAGCCTTGATGAACCTGTCCATGTAGTTAAGTAATACCCATTTTCCTGATCTCAAAGTAGTTTCTCAAGAATGATTTTTGAGGAGATTGATTCTGATGTAGCATGTAGGATAGATAGCTTGAAGTTTCCAGTAGAAGAAGTAGAAGAAGAAGACAGCAAGAAGTGGGGAGAACCGGAGAGAAGGGGGAGGAAAACCTGGAGAAGAAGAGATCGAAGGGAAGGCTGGGGAAGGAGATAACGTTGGCTGCAAGCCAAATCAATTCATCAATTCATGTTCATCCTAGTTTGTTTCAATTATAATGCAAAAACCATATAAATAGTAAAACATAACCCTACTAGTGAAAGGCTTGGCCAACCCAATAATATAAGCCCACTAATAAAACATAAATAAGAGTCCAACAATAGAAAATAAATATAGATGGATGTCCTCATAAACTCTCCCAGTCGAGTGGATAAATCAAATGGCTGCAGTGATTTTGATACCAAAAGGCTCCAAGTCATGCCGCTGGGGAAGATCTCTTCTTTTAATCTAATACCGATACTGAAATGCAACTAGTAAGTACTCATGTAACTCATCTCCAAAATCTTTACATGATTGTGCATAATGAGGAGCAAAATTAGCAAGTCGATCCACCCAACAAACAAAGAAGCACAAAATCTTTCCATCAATGGTC
>CAIGRQ010252586.1:0-26971 GCA_903798375.1 Fraxinus sp. D2006-0159 | reverse complement strand
TAATGTGAATCGGAGATGATGTCTCATGAATTAACGATGTAACCACCTTGTTATCAGTCATTGTAAAGATGCCAAAAAGAGATAGTTGTTCGTGCTGGGATTGAGTACCTCTTAGGAATGCCGGTGTTTTATCTCTACGAGTCAGCAAAAGAAAACTCCAAATCACCCAAATGAAAGCAGCAATAGAGTTAAGAACACTCCAGTCGAACAGGTCAAGTAATGTAGCACTAAGCACTCATGCAGTAACTGAGCTGAGAACTTCGAGAAGTGGCTGACACTGACTGCACCCCAGAACCTATGCTAAACCACAACCAAAACTAGCTGGAAATAAAAAACGACGAGCAGACAGCTTGCAACAAATGAGCAGTCGGCGGTAGTCTCGAAAAGAAGAAGAAAAGCAAAAAGCCCAAGGAAGGCTCGCGCAGTCGGGGTCTACCGCAGCCTATGAATAGAAAAAAAAAACAAAAAAGAAGAAATGCGAAAGGGACAAGCTCGCACACAGCCGACGACAGTAGCCGACGTCTGGGTAGTCGAAATCGACGCCGGCTAGGGTTTGAACGACCGGCTCTGATACCAAGTCGAAATATTGGGAGAAAATATTATCTATTGATTGATAACGTAACTTCTAATATACAAGGAAATGAAAAGAAATAACAATGAAAATTTACACTTTAATCCCTAATTATAACAAGAACTACTACTTAGTACATATTATCTTCAACTGTCACTACATTTTAACTTGTAAAATCAGCTTATCACTTCACAAGTGAGAAATGTCACACGTGATGTCCATAATAACGATATCTATATCTTGTCATTACTTACAATCACATATAATTTAAAATTTAATCATATGTGTTTTATTTCTCACTATCACAACTCCTTGTGATTAACAAATTACCAAAACTTACATCTACGGAATCTATCAATATAATTTATATGAAAAGTAATTCAAGAAAATAATAAATCTTGCCATAAATAAATGCATTAAACATATTAAAAGTGTTTATAACCTGAATCGATTGGGCTCAAGATGGCTCAAGATATAACACTTGCATCTCTGCCCTGCTCTGGTTGTGGAAACGTGTGTGATTTAGTGTGCGAGAGGGTTCACGCAGCTGGCAAAGGGTTAATGATAAATGGGATCCAGATTAGAATCTGCCTTTGGAAATATCAGATTCCCCAACACAGCTAATTCCACATTTCGGCTTTCAATTTTTAAGAACCAATAATATTACTTTCGTTTATTCATTACTAGAGAACAAATAATTTGGCTCCAAAATTACTCATTCGGTCAAGTAAATCTATACATCAATGTACACACATTTAGCAAGGACAAGAAAAGTATAATACAGAGCCTGCAAACAACATTGTAGATTGCTTACTTTCATGTTAATCAAGCAATTTGCATTGCAGTTAAAAAAATGCGGCCTAAACTTCCCACCATCAAGTTTGTTGAAGAAGCACTAAATGGATGGCTAGATGTGAACTGGACTGTAGGTCATTCAGCTACATGATGTTATTGTTTTGTATGATCCATTAACCTTCTTTCAGCAGCAATAGCAGCAGCTGCAGAAGGTGGCAAATCCCTCAAGCTTCTGGCTGGCTTTTGATTTTCTGGAACGGCAGAAGGTGCTACTCTGAATAAGGATTCGACATCTTTGAGAGTCAACAGAGGTTGATCTTGATTCTTCCGGTTCCCACTAATAAATGAACTTGTATCCCTGCTCTTGTTCATCTTATATATGCTTTCCTCAACGGTGTCTTTCATCTAACATGCAAGAAAAGAAAAGCAGACAAAAAAATAAGGAATATGATAAACACGGGTTTTAGGTGTCAATCTCTCAGATACATCAAGAATTGAGGTTGATAAATTAGGTTCAGCTGGTATCAGATCCAAAGGGCATGTTTGATATGCATTACTTGGTGATACTAAGACAAGATTTTAGCTTGTGTATATGTCAATATCAAACCTCAGTTTCACAGCCAAGTTAATGAACTATAAAAGCAAAATAAGCACACATGAGAGTATATGCACATGACTATGCATCCCCATGTGTTCAGTGCAGGATTTGGGTACTAAAAAACAGAACAGAGAGTTAAATAGAGAGGAATTCCAGATATTACACGCCATAGGCTTGCTATGTTGAAGTAGCAATTGAAACTTTACGAAACAAACCCAGCAGCAAGATGTTTGCCTTCCATCTCATGCATGGTAAATATACTCGAAAGATTGCTTATCATAGAATCACAAACAGTAGACTGTGCAGCGAAAATCTCTAGTTCGCTTTCAAAAAATGATTAAAATCCTCAGTCTACAGAAAGACACCTAGATCTTCTGAAAAGCATTTATACCCTGTTTGGGCTCCATTAAAATCTTAATACATTTTTCTCTCTTCTTTTCAACCACGCAATCTCCAATAAAATTATATTACAAGTAAATCCAAAACTTTTTCTTCTTTTATAACCACATTCTTTAAAAAATCACTATTCCAAAATACATTTTCCCCCAAAGTTTGATTTTAACGGAGCCCAAACGCGGGCCTACTTATTTGCGTTTTTATCAATTACACCAAAAGTATAAAATGTTACAGTAACATCTGAAAAATAAAGCTAATTCCATTTCCTCACAAAGCGGTGGGCTGCACTTCCTCTTCAAACCATCAAAAGATATATAGACTTCTCTCATACCATGTCATAAGCATATTCTCTTTAGAAATATCCAAGTGGTAACTGGTAACTATTTATAGTAGCACAAAATTAGAGAAAATTACGTACTATAAAACGATGAATGAGGGTCTTGTCCTTCTGCCCAATTCGATGAACCCTGCTGACTGCTTGTGCTTCGGCTGCAGGATTGAGGAGTGGCTCTACAAGAATGACATGCTGAGCTTCCAAAAGATTTAGTCCATTGGCTCCATGTTGGATTAAGAGCAGTAGAACTTGAACAGTTTTGGTTTCTATTTGCTCCTTGTGCTTTTCATTACTTTGTTTTATATTGATTTTCTGTCCCCTGAACTGGCTGATGGCAGCTTGCGATTTCCTGTTTCATTAGTAAGATTAGTCCAAACAATTAATAGATCAATTTTACTTAATCATCCATTATTATTAAGCATAATTTGCAATACATGACCTCAGTACCAAATAGAGAATCAACTAAAGCATTGAAAGGTGACAGAAAAGTGAGCTCTATCTAGCTTCATCTTGTCTTTACCACAAACAGATACAAGTACCAAGTGCCATGTGAAAGATATTTTTATTGCTGTTGTAACCTATACAAGATCAGTGTCATTGAGAACAAAATACATAATATTCAAGTTTATCATAATTTGTTATTCCCGAATAATCAAATGGAGATTTTAGCTCTTTCGTCCAAGGATTAAAGTAGAATTAAAGAGATTACATACTAGCTCAAAATGGTTGTAGTATTTAGCATTTCCAATTCTAAATTTGAGAATGAAATGAATAAAAAAAGGCATACATGCACATATACATTCTTGTTTTTGTGTGTTGCCTGTGAGAATTGGTGCATATTTTCCCCTTGTACAACAAAGCAAGCAGACATTGCCATTTCTCACTCTACAAAATGTGGAGGGTTGGTTTCAATAATCATTAATAAGAAATTAGTTGTAGAGTAACAGGCAAATAAAGTTCCCTTGTCATGTCTTAGAAGTGACGTGATCAATTGAACAAACAACAAAAAATAAGGAAAAAATCAATAGAAGTGTTCAACGACAAACACCTACCTTCCTCCTTTCATCCTAACATAACTAATACGATTGGCAGTAAAGGCGTGTTGTAACACATCAAGGACATCCATCCAGCTGGAGAAAACAAGAACCTTGGCTGCTGGATTGGTAGAACTGATCCATAAAATTCTCCTTGTTACTGCTTCAATCTGCACAATACCACCCAATAGGGCCGTGTGAAAAAATCAATCAATAAATAAATAATAAATAAAAATTCTACAATTAGGATTCCATGCGAAAGATGACCACTGAAGTCATTAAATATAACCAAAACAAATCTAGCTCGACCAAACATTTAACCCAGCCACAGATTTATCCAAAGACTTGTATTATTGAGAAGTTCAACTTTTTTATTCTAACTCATTTTAACATGCTAGTGCTAGCTCACTAGACAGATTCTTCAAAAAGAAAATGATAACAACATTGATGTGAGACTTGATTAGTTATGTGATTAATCTATCAGTGACTGTTGTAACTCCACTTCAATTTTTTGACACTGGTACAAAAGAGGTAAGGAGAAATCTTGTGAGAAAAACATGATCTATCAGATTTTTCAAAAAATTAAAACCTATTTACTAGATGACAATTTACAGACACATGAGATGCTGTGCAAAATAGGTTATTGTGACATTAGTACCACTTGTATGCACTTTACGGCAGTTAAGCAAAATATTAGATAAGATAATTGCTCAAAATGAATTATACTGCTATAAGAAACCCAAAAAGACAGAAATTATAATCTGAGAGGAAAAATGACAACATGCATATCTGCGCCAATATACATTTACTTCTTGTAAAGCATGTTTTCTCATTCATAAATTTATCATATGCAGACATACCTTTGTACTATATGAACCTTGGACAGGGATAGAAGCTTCAGATTTATCACAAGCTTGAACAGAATAGTCATATGACTCATTTTGGCTATCATCAGCATAAGCTATATTTCCAAAATCCGTGTGCTGTCGACATGTTGGGCACATTACCCAATTACTATAAGATTTTCCATGCTGAATCAATCTCTGCTCAGTCATTGCAAATAAACCTGTGGGAAAAAGATCATCATATAGGTTTTTCCAGCATCACACATTTGCAGGTAAGAAAACAACTGATTTAGTATATTTGAAAAATTGACTTCATATCAACATCCAGAAAGTACTTCTATTTACTAATATTTACATGAAGTGGAAATATCTCTCAACCCAACAGGAGCCCTGGGAACTTCACTTGCTCTTGCCATATAAGAGAGGAACAACAATATCAGTATGAACTACAACTTCTATTCTAAATACTTAAGTCTAGTGAAGTAGATAAAATAAGAGTAGGTTATCAATCTCAAGAAGATGTGCTTCAACACTAATTACAGATCTTGCTGCATAGTTAGTGACAGAATAGCACCTCTCCATAGTTAATGAAGAGATACTTGGTACTGGTTTTTAATTGTGTTTGAATGATAAGGAGAATTTACTCTAGACTTATAATTCTTCCTTTTCAGACAATGCCTCCGTAGCAGTTCAAGGGAGATAAGAACTGGTGAGAACTTACATTTACAGCACGTCATATGCCCACATTGGAAAACCATTTTCTGATTGCTGAGCTGCTCTTGACAAACTGGGCATGATTCCTTATCTACTTTAGCTAGGCATCCATTTTCTGAGAGAACTGAGGCTTCAGTTGAGGTTAAAGTACTAGAGCTTTGTGACTGCAGATTCTGTTGAGATTGTACTAAGCCCTGGCAAAAGACGAGTATAAATAGCTATAAAGTACATATAAGATGAATATTCTTCAGAAGGAAAATCTCCAGTGATATTTGCACAAGCACCAAACATTAGAGGCAATAAACCTTTTCATATCAGCCAGACAACTTTTCTATGTAAATACAGGAAAAGGAGTCCATTAAATCTCAAACTATATGTGGTTTATTTGCAGGAATGAGTGGGTTTTAGCAACCTTACATTTTAACTCAAAGTTAACAAGCACCATATTCCTTGCAATAACAAGAAATTGTTGGAGATACGATTCTAAAGAAAATGGCGTTAAAAGTAAGTGCTAAACTGATAATTGCACTGCACTGACAGCACACAACCAGTCAACCACTAAAACCTTGACAAATGAATGGGATAGAACTTGATAATTAATATATAACAAATAAATCAATAGGTGATTCCAGGAGTATTGTCGAGATTTCTGGCAGGAGACACAAATAGAAGTTTATAAGAGCTAGTCCCTAGGAATAATGCATAGAACCTGCATACCCTAATAATGCCATAAGCTATCTTCAACAATTGGATGGATGTATGACAGCAAAATAGTGGTTAAATGTTGAAAACTCAGGTGGATATAAAATCGACATCAGGAATGTTACACCAACCTTTTTTTATTGTTTATTTTTGGAGTGTCCACCTATCTATTGGTGATGCAATGGATATCATATTCGCCTAGATGAACATTTTAGTCAATGTGAAGAGCTTAACTAAGAACATATCAAATACCATCATCTTTTAAAAGGACATATTGAACACCAATATATCATCACACTTTAAGAATTTCTACCATTTCTAAAATTATACATTACTCTTTAAGAGCAAGAGCATCCCTCCCTTTTTTTTTGATAATATACCAACAGAATTAGAACTTTTCAAATGTTGAAAGATTAAAACCTCCAACTCCACCCCCCCCCCCCCCCCCCCCCCCCCCCCCCCCCCCNCCCCCCCCCCCCCCCCCAAACAAACACCAACACACCAACATGGCATACATTTGTGGCAAATGAATGAATCAAGCGGCCCCCTTAACCTTCACAAAGGCCACTTCATTTGTAGGTACCTTCTAGAGATAGATGCATTCTTCTATTATTTATGGAGTTTTTTCACGAATAGCGATTACTACTTCCTAATAGAACACATTCTATCTATGCACATTATCAGATCCCAAAATCAATAAATAAATAACTAATATGTTAGGTGTTTAAAAATGAAAAACCACAGGGGATAACTTATAGAATTTTGGAATTTTTTTTTGGCAATGATGGGAATGAATATACGTATTTTGATTAAAGCCTGGCTACAAGAATACCTAAAAGAACTCGAGTTATCCTTCCTGTGTATCTGATAAAACACAACAATGGAGGTAAGCACCGAGAGGTTGGGTTTTATCAGCATACAGTACACAATCTCAGTACAAGAAATTTCTCTCAAAAATTGCAGTATCTCCTCTTGTAAGACACGTACATCAAGCATGCATATGAGACCAAAAGAGTAATCTCGACTAGTCTTTTGCAAAAGCTATATAGAGTAACCAAGTCTAGCAAAATATAGCCAAAATCTGTTTTTGAAATCCTTCCAAGGCTATATTCTACATGAACATATATTTTCGTCTTGGTATATTAGTTCGTTGAAAAAAAAAATTCAAAAATTAGCTCTATTTATGCATATGTACTTCCATAGGAAATCTTTACGATCACATTTACCTTTGGTATCTATAGCATGAATTATTTATGTGCTGAAACAGATTCAAATACCAAAGTAAGCCCATGATGCAGCCATTAATATATACATTAGTATTTTACTCTTAAATTGCTATTACGATTTCATTTCCCCCTCTCCTATTAATGAAAACTGGCCAAAAAAAATTATATTGGGGCAGTCATAGATTAAAACAAAAATCTTTCTAATGTAAGGGCATGAAGCATTTATTAATCATCTGCACAAAAAACACAATTGAATGTCCAAACAATGAGGCTTATTACCTTCAAATAGCGAAGTTGGCCTTTTATACGTAGTAAAGAAGTCAATGCAAGGAACTTTTCACTAGAATTTTCAGCATTTGCTATATCCAACTCTCCTGGACCTAAAGCATCAATAGATTTATCATCGTCATTCTCTCTAAGGCGTAAGCGTGAGGTTGCCATCTTTATTTCATCATGAGCACGCAGAACCTGTGCTTGAGTTATTGCCAGGGACCTTGCTTGGGTGTACTCCTTGCGCATTCCCTGAATATAGTTTAAAATAAACATGAGAAGAAAGGGGTACAATTGTCTGCCAAAATAAGATTTAAGCACACTCATGGACTTAGTTAGTTCTGTATTAGCGCAACAATTCAATTCTGGTTAAATAAATAGAGAAAATAAAATGAAAGCAACAGGTCACACTATAAGAGAAAACAGTAATATCAAAAAAATGTTTCATTATAATTTTACATCAGCTAAAGACTCCCAACTTCTGAAGCAAATTCAGAACGGAAATTAAATTCCAAGTACAAAATTATTTTACAGATAAAAAGCCATATAAAGAGCATAAAAGTGGATTCTAGGTGGTTCTGAGGCAGAAAGAATCAGTCAAACCTCAAGAAGAACGAGATGCTTTCTGGCTGCTGAGATTCTCTCTCTTCCCAAGAAACCTTTGGAACTGCTTCTAATTATCCCCAGCATGATCTCCAAATCAGAGGGTGCTTTTGATACCTGTGGGGCAATTTCATAAAGATACTTTGAAAATCAGCTTCCACTTTCACCATATACAAGATAATAAATAACTCTAGGGTTGACGTGCATATATGCAATACTGATTTCTGAAAATCAGTGTAGCAGATGAAGCTTAAATTAGACATTAAGTTGTGCAATGAGCACACATAAATCAATTGGTAGTCTACTTGTTCTTTTCCATTCAGAGGAGGAGAAGATCCTCCATGGTAAGCCTTGATTCATCACACAATTGATTTCAACCTTGAGATCCTTAATAACAAGAAAAATAACTAGTAGGATATAGCCCCTAGATAGACATTAGGCTGAAATTAACGTATGATATGGCTAATTGCATAAAAAGCAAGGCAACAAAAGCTCCATATTGCAAACAAACTTTCAAGGTTCTGAGGTAGTAGCTCAACAAGTATAAAAGATATGGAAAAAAAAACATAAATAAATTTAACAAAGAACATAAGCCAATAACCAACCGTCACATTCTCCCCAACATCCCTCTTCTTTCCCTTATCTTCATATTCAGAGGCAGATAAAGCTGAACTCTTGTCATGCCGTGACAAACTCCAATAAAAATGGTTCAATGCAGACTTCTTTTTTTGCAGATTTACAGCTGCTTCTACAGAGGTAATGACCTCCCCGTTATTGCTTTTGTTCAGGCGGAAGAGCCTGGCCTCATAAACCTGGTAAAAACAAAGCAAAGTATCATAAAGCCCTAGCCACAAGGTCTTGGCAAAGATGCAATCTGTGAGAAAACCACAAACCTGAAATATTTCATCCAATTCACAATGGGTGCATGCAGGACCATCACAATTATCATAACAGTTTGCACAGTATCTCACGCGGATAATATCCTCCTCTCTAGGATTTTCCATTGTTTGGTCGATTTCCAAGATTCTATCAATTAAACATTTTCTAGACTCTTCCAGAGCATCCAACCCAGTCTGAATATAATATTCTAAAGTTGTTATACTGCGGAAGCTGGAAACACATTGGAAGTGAATTAGTAATGCAGATATACAATTCAATTTGTTGTGATACTAACTAGGGCTGCATTTGAACTAATTCATTTGTAAACAGTTCAAGGGCTTAAGTAGTTTAAATGAGTATAATAATGTTATACCATATTACTACATGATGTATTACATGGAAAGAACTCTAAACCTACATTCTATCCCTTATATCCATGCAAAAGCATATACATGTAATAAAAAATTCCCTCTATTATTGCTACAGAGCTTTCAAAGTATTAATCATTGGATAAGAGATATTAATTTTGGGTTCGGGTGTTGGTTCCTAACAAATTTATTAATCAGTAAAGACTGTAAGTTTATAAAATAAAATTTTAAGAGGATCAAACATATTGAAACAAACTGATTCCAAAAACCATCAATTTGCCCCTGCTTGATCATTTGAACCCATTAGCACTTGATAAGTGTTATTCTTACACTTATTTGGGCAACAAAAGTGGGCGTTTGGGAGTGCTTTTATAGTTTAGATATTTAATTGCATGTTAATTGACTATTTTAGGAGAACCCGGTATTGGATGAAGAAAAGAAAACGTGAAAAGGAAAAAGAATTGATCGATTAGGATTGAAGTTGGACAAATACTGGAATTCGGAGACCAAAGTGTCAAGTTTGGAAGTTGGAGGACCAACGTTGCAATGGGCTGAACAAGAAAAGAAGGCGAGGACAAAATTGCACAAGAATAGAAACATTGATCTTTGCGATTGCAAGGGTCAATAGATGCGATTGCACAAGGCAGAATTTGTCGACCAATAATCATCTATGGCTAACCATGCGATTGCATGAGACACAAGGCTGCTATCGCATGGTAGAAACAGAAACCATCAGTTCTCCTTTTCAAGTGTACTCATTCTTGAGGCAAAATACATAACTCTATCCATAAATTCTCAAGATTCTAGGCAAGAAGTTGGGATTTAAAGGCAGAATACCATATATTCATCAGGAGATATACAATATTAGGAAGAGCTTGAAGAATTATTGTTAGAATTTGTGCGGTGAAGACCAACAATTGCTCGGATTTCTTCTCTCTTTATTCATAGTAATTAAACTCGGTGATGTTCTTTATCCTTGATTTGTATTTTTCAACAATTATGAGCAGCTAGTTATTTGATTGTTAGGATGAAAGATATAGCTTAGATTATAAATGTTAATTTAATTCAAAGATTTTATGTCCAGTCTTATTTTATATTAATTGCTTATTGTATGCTTGATCATCAACTCATAAATTCAAGATAACACGTGCCTTACAACAATAGGGCTTCTAGATTGGCAAGTAGGAATTAAGAAGCTTGATACAAAGACGTGATATATTTGATAACTCGTGCAATAAGTGATATAGATTTTGACAAGAGATGGAGATTACTCTTATTGGTTATGCAATCTTAATTGAATTTCTGAAATTAAATGCGTTTATATGTATCGGAATTTACATAGAGATATAGTAAATTTTTGCGTGTAAGTAGACAAGTTTTATTCATGAGAGATCACTAATTAAATTGGATAATTCGTTTGTTAACACGTAAAAATAGAGAAGTATGATATTGAATTAAGTGAATGTTCATTGACCTAGGTGAAATCGGAATTTCTAACTACTTAATTCCTAAATCTTCGATAAAGTCTCCAAGCTTGTATTAGATTATTAATATAAATTTTATTGTTTAATTCAATCTTTAAATATTAATTGACCTTAACAATAGTTTAATTTGAAGCTAGGTTTACATAAAAATTGATTGCAATTAATTAGTATCCGAGGGAATGATACTTGAACTTAATTCATTTTATTACTTGTCACGATACTGTATACTTGCGTGGTTTAGGCGAACACTAATTGGTTTTCTCATAAAAAACACACATATTAATGAAAGGAAAGAGATAAATTATATGTTGAACTAGATGTCCATTGATACAACATGAAAAGTATACGTAGGAGAAATTATATCAATTACAATTTATATTATTTTCCTTATTTTCTATTATTGCATTTGTAAGACGGTTTATTTTGTTTTCTTAGAGAGGAAACCCCAGTTTTCTTTAATGATCCTAGTTTAGGCCCCATTTGATCTACATTATTATCTCATTAAAATGAAAAATATGACCGTTATCCATCACATCAACATTTAAATTCAAATTTTCTATCTCTTGTGTGGGCCCAATAACGGCTATATTTTTCATTCTCATTCTACAATAATGTGGCTCAAACAGGGCCTAAATGTTCCAAACCACTCTAAATTATTGATTCTCATGAAGGGGATTTATGGATGGGGAAGTTAACCTAACTCATTAAGCCCCCGTTTGATCTATATTATTATCTCATTAAAATGAAAAATATGACCGTTATACATCACATCAACATTTAAATTTAAATTTTCTATCTCTTGTGTGGGCCCAATAACGGCTATATTTTTCATTCTCATTCTACAATAATTTGGCTCAAACAGGGGCTTAGGCCCATATAAAGAGGCTCTTTATTTGTAATAGGACACTACAATTACAAATATTCCTCTATTACTCTCCTCATTCTTCTTCTCTATCTTTCCCTTCTCTCTTTGATTGCTCGTAAATTTTTTACGTTCATCATCAATTTGAAATCAAAACTTGGCGCTTTCATTTGATTGACTTGCTCTTCATCCGCTCTCATTTGATTAACTTGCTCTTCATGTGCGGGTCACGGTTTTACGGAATGGAAATTGCAACAACTTTGCAACCCACAAAAACACATCAACCATCCAAATTCCAACCCAAACACCACCATAAAATATAATCCCAAAGGGCAATAGTAGCCAAAACAAAGCTTCTGACAAGAAGTTTCTATATTGTTTTAGTTTATTGCCAAAAAAGAAATTCTTATTGCACACAACGAATTGTTCATCGATAAAGCTATTGTAAATTAAGTTGTTATATTTGCAAAAAAAAATTGATAACTGGGATCTAGTGTTGCCTACTAATGAGTTCGTGTACAATAATTCTATCAACATGTCTACCATTCATAGCCCATATGAGGTCATCCATGATATCTCCTCAAGTCAGCCACTTGATCTTGTTCCTTTACTCAATGATTTTCGTCCCATTGTCTCTGCTCAAGTTTTGGTCGGTCACATTCACAACTTGCATGATGAGATAAAATGTAAAATTGCTTTACATTTACATTTTAGTCATAAAGAATTTAATGTTGGTGATTACATCATAATACGACTCGCACCTGAGCGTTTTCCAAAACATGCTGCTGAAATACTTTGTGCCGGATCACTTGGGCCTATCCCATTATTAAATGACTTGGAACTAATATACTTGATTGTCGACGCATTTAAATATTAGTCATGTTTTCAATATAGCGGATTTATATCCTTATCGAGATTCCTTCAAGCCTACGATTTTGTTCGTCTAGCATGCCCCTCGAGCACTGTGACTAAATTTTCACTTTTAACATATCTCTAATGTGGTGTTTAACGATTAAATTATTGCTTCACAAAATGGTGGATTTCATAGATTCTAGTACGTTGGAAGGGTTGTTTCCCATTGTTGCTACTTAGATTATTGAAGATGAGTTCCATCAATAGGGTGCAAAGGTTTTGGACACCTATTTGGATTATACGTAGCCCGATTTGAGTTCTATTCAGTCGGAGAGGAATGGTGTAACATGAAAGTCTACTTTAGGCATAGGAGAAATTAACTCATTTATTTTCTATTATTGCATTTGTAAGACAGTTTATTTTGTTTTGTTAGCTTTCCTTAATGACCCCAATTTACACAATACAAAGAAGTTCTTTATTTGTAATAGGACTCGACTTGATTATTGAATACAATTACAAATCTTCCTCTAAATATCTCTCATCTTTCTTTCCCTTCTCTCTTTAATTGCTCGTTGTTAAATTGTTACGTTGACGAAGAATTTGACAATCAACATAAAATCTTAACGAGCAATTATAGAGAGAGAGAGAGGATGAAGATAGAAAATTAAAGAAAGATTTGTAATTGTATTTAATAATCAAGATATTTCCTAATATAAATAAAGAGCCTTTGTATATGGAGTCTAAACTAAGATCATTAAGGAAAATTAGGGTTTCTTATATAAGGAAATAAAATAAATTGTCTTACAAATGCAGTAATAAAAAATAAGGAAAATAATATAAAAATCCTAATTGATTTAAGAATAAACTTTTCATAATGCATCACTATTATTACACGAGTTAAGAGGCAAATGTATATCACACAAGCATTTTACTCCAAACACATTGCACAATAATAAAGCTTGTCCATTCCCTTCCATAAGCAATGAGTGTGCATTCGATCCTCAAAATTCTCACTTCTCAGAATCCAAATAGACGAAGTTATGACTATCATCACACACCACAAATCTTTCCTCTGCTAATTCCAAGGGCTCAAAATATTGTATACACACATAATTTATATAATTTTTTGCCCATACTTCTACAACGGAAATTCAATCATTAGTAAGGTGGTCAGCTGTCTACATCGAATGGAATTTTCTACAGGTTGGATTATTGATCCACTCAAACAAATGCATTTATGTGTGAAACTCAACCTAATCACGTTCAACAAGCCAGCCAAACCAGAACCACCCAAAGCTGCTTGTACAAACTCTCCATCGCCTTGTCTCAAATAATCTTCATAAAAGTGTTAATCTCAGGATTACAAATATATCTGCCTGTTGAATGTGAAATCTTTAAGAGCCCCTATTCCAACTTTAGACACTATTTCAATCCTCCAAAAATACACACACACAAAAAATAAATAAAAAATAAAAAATCCCACTGCAAACAAGAACCAATCATTGCATTCAGTAGCCACTGCACAAAAAAATGTCGTGACTACAGAACTACTTTAAGGCAAAGAATGTAAACCATCACTAACCTGGCAGAAATTCTTGGTTTCTTATTATTCAATGTCCCCAAGAGAGCTTCGTCTATTTTTCGGATCAATTCACTGGATGACTCCTTATTTTGGTCAATGTGATGTAATGCTTCCAACCACCAAGTAGTATGCTGATTTTCCCTATTCCTCAAAGTGTCACGTACCTTCAAGAGTACGAGGGAGCAAAAGAAATCAGTAAGAAAAACCAAATAAACAGAAAGAGCACCAGAACATACAATTCCAGTAACAGATGATGAACTAAGAAAAAACTGGAAAAGGAAAAAAAATAAGCCCTCAATACTCAGCTATACGTTGGAGGCTCGGATAACAGATTATGCAAGAAAAACAATGATATTATAATTGACTGATATGGTACCTGTCTATTCCATCTATTACGATCAGATGGATATATTAGGAACACAAATTTCTCCACATATCCATAGGAAATCTTGTATTGCAGAACAAATACAACAAAAAGTGGACCATAATATCCTCGCGTGCAATGAAAAATATTAACATGCATGTTATTGGAGATTATTCAATCAATTCAATTTAACATCAAATAGACATGACGTGAGAGGTCGAAAGCACCATACCTGCTCATACGATTTCCTGAACTCTTGCTGAGCTAGGGATAGCTTTGCAATAAAAACGGATAAGAATTTGTTCTTTAGATCTTCACAAACTGCTCTTAAACTTTGAACATTTTTTGATATGTGAGTCGCGATATCACTACCTTCTTCATTAGAACAGTATCTCAATAAACAAGAAGAGGGTGAATTTTCATTAATGTTCAGATTGGAATCATGTCTAATTATTTTATCCCTTGCTTTTGTACATTTAGCCTTCTCATCAATGTCACATGCCCCAGAAAATATTTCTTTGGAGCTTCCTGGAACATGCTGAAACTGCTCTAAGCTGTTCGTTGTGAGTGGGAGTATGTCAGCAAGATTATGATGAATGTGGATGTTCAATAGAGGGTCCAAGCGGAAATCTTCACTGTGCTCTTCTACTATAGATAGTGCCTCTTTATACAGAGATGCTGCTTGAGGAAAATCGTGTTTGATTATGGCTATACCTGCAAGACCATTCAATGCAACTACTAGTTTCCTGAGTGCATCCTCCCCTTCTACTCTGGTCTTGCCAACAAGAACCTGCAGAAAAGTAGATCCTGATTAACTGTAACAATTGTTTGAGCAAAGCCTTTGACTGAATAAATTTTCATTTAAAACTAAACTCACCGACAGTATCTCCTCCATGGTCATGGGAGACTTCTGTAGAGAACGTAGGCCAGAACTTCCCACTTGAGGATGACAGCAGGCCTGGCGAAGCTTAAGGAGTGAATTAAAAAGCTTCGAGGCCTCCACATTACTGATGAAAGGATCAGATACAGAACCTGATGATGTAGAACCAGGGAAAGAATGCTGTAAGACATCGGATGATTTGAACCAGGAAAGAATGAAAATATCTGGGTAACTAAAGAGCATACTTTGTACCTTAATTTGTTATGTATTTACAGCATAGCAACTAATTACCTGGTGCTTTTCTCTTCTTAATGTCATCCTTAAAACTTTCAATAACCTCTCGGGCATCATTGACACAAGTTTCGTGTTGCCGCTGGTAGAAGTGCTCTTCAATTGGTGAGAGAGAGAGAAAAGAGATGCATTCCTCCTGAGGAGGAAGCTGTAACTCATCCCTAACCTGCACTTTTGAGGAGCGCCACATAAGTTGTTTAAAGAAATTATGTGTGAAAAGCATAGCTCCTGCATCTCCCATCTGCAAAAAAAAAAAAAAGGAAAAAACAGAAAAGCAAATTAAAAGATTAACATTATTAGCAGCTAAATTCATATTAACGAAACATGCATGAGATCACAACTGAAAGAATCAGAAATCAGCAAAAAAGCATCTAATAACAAGAAATGACATTTTCATCAAATTCCCGAACCCCCTAAGTTAGCCCAGTTGAAAATATGCAACTCAGATAATCCGATACCAAGAATCATCCAGCTAAATTAATAACACAAAAAAAAAAAGACTAATCCAACTTAAGTTACAAAATTTAGAAACCTTCTAAATCTCTAAAGGATGGAGGCAGTTGATAAAAAAAATTTAATGATAAAATGAGTATGCACGTGCATAGTGCATGCACTATCTTGCATATCACGTTCTCCAAAATGTTTAGACCACTCACAAATGAAAAGTTTAAACCACAAAGAGAACCGAGATAAAGTCCTAGCAAATCACTGCTTCAATCTCTGTTCCAGTATGTAGAAAATTCAGTCAACCTGAGAAGAAAAACAGACAGCAAATGTACCTTACCTCGTACGGTTCACAAATAACATCAGTCCACCACCTAACGACATCAAAAGGACTTGCTTGAAGAAATCTCAAAAGTCCATATAGATCATCAAGTTTTCGCTGTATGGGTGTCCCTGTGATACACCAACGATGCTTTGCATGGAGCCGTAGTGCCAATTCGGTTGCTGCAGCAGCATTACTCTCCACCATTTGTGCTTCATCCAAGCATATTCTCCACCACAGTATCCTAGTGAGTAAAGTTGGAACAACAGGGTATCTGCAACATGAACCCAGTCTAACTAAAGAATCTCCATATGGAAGTATTTGATCAAGAGGACACGGTGTGCCTAGCTTGGATAACGTGAAAAGGACATAAGAACTCTTCAAGAGATCATGAAGGTCAAGAGCTAGATAACAACCTCATTATGTAGCAAACTTTCTGACAGGAGTTCCAACCAGCTATGGAGATGATTGTTTTACCAAAATTTGTAACAGACAATTGAGGGCACGATAAAGTCAAGCAGTATTCTGTTTACTGAAAAACTAGTCCTCCAATATTTAAGTGCATGGATAATATTTAATGGAACATACATTATTAATTTAAATAGATCATGATATGAATGTAGTCCATATATCTCAATGAAAGTCATCATCAATGGTAAATTCTAAAACCAACAAACGAATAGTGTGAATCCTAGGAAAAACTCATGCAACAACTAAAAGTTCAATAAATTGTGTATTTATTGTGTTTGGCAATGACCAACGAAATCAAGGAAACAGATCATATCATTTTGATCAGGAAAATATTGAGTTAGTAGTCATATTTAGAAGGGTGCATATTTCGTGTTTCCAGAAACTATTAGAAAAGGCTAGGGAAATAGATAATACTGATTATGAATTATTCAAGAGGTGAATAGGTAGACAAAAAAAAAAAAAACAGAATGGGGACACTGAAGCAAGATGCCAACTGAATTTAAAAAAAGAAAAAAAAAAAAAACTAGGGATCACATTTTACTCTAAACACCATTGGCTACTAGCTTTCTGGAGACAATCTGGAAAGTCTTTGAAGACAAGAATAATTTTCTGTATTTCTTGTATATTCATCAATGGTATACAACCTCTCAATTTATAATACAAGTGGGATAAGGGAGGAAGGAAAAAAAACTCCTAAATTAGGAGAGGTGGAAATCACCGTAATTACAGTCTAACTAATTATGGGAAACTCTAAACATGGTACAAGAATATATTAAATACAATCTTTAGGGTTTCTACGCTCTCCCTTAAGTTGGATGGTAAACGATAACTATATCCAACTTGCAAATGAAATCTTCAAAACTTTGTCGAGGTAGTCATTTGGTAAACATGTTTACAATTTGTTCTTTTGTAGGGACATAAATCATATAAATAACTCTGTCTTCAACATTTTCCTTATTGAAGTGTGTGTCTACTTCACCATGTTTAGTTCGATCATGTTGAACAAGATTAAAAAAAATATTGATGGTTGCTTTGTATCATAGTAGAGCTTGATTGGAAGTTTGACTGTGACTTGTAATTCTTCCAACCTTTTCTTTTGCCGTAGTCCTTCACATATTCCTTGGAAACTCTGCTTCAATACTGCTTCTTGCCACTACATTCTGTTTTTTTACTTCTCCAAACTACCAAGTTTTCCCATACAAAAGTATGGTAACCGATAGTTGATCTTCCATCATCTGTTGAGCCTACCTAATCTACATCTGTGAATACTTTTACTTTCTTGTTCTCACTCTTTTTGAAGAATAACTCTTTTCTAGATTATCCTTTGAAATATTTGAGAATTCTGTATACTACTTTCATATGAATTTTCTTTGGTGAATGCATATGTTGACTTACCATGCTTAGTGCAAAAGCAATGTCTGGTGTAGTATGAGATAGGTAGATCAATTTTCCAACTAGTCATTGATATCTATCCTTCCCAACTGGATTTTCACTCTTTATTATTTTCCTTCCTATATCAATAGGTGTGTCACATGGCCTACATTCAAGCGTGCCTATTTAGATCAGGAGGTTCTGAAATACACAGTAACATTGTCTACTCACATCAGCCTCGTCAAAGCAGTAAAGCCCCTTACATTCTCAATCGTTATCCCAGATGATAGGTCATGAACTAAACGGTGAAATTGAGAAAATTTAGCGAAGCAATTGGACTATTTAGCTAATTGACTGATAGATATTAGACTGCAAGACTAATCTGGGACATGATGGACATATTTTAGAGTTATAAACTTAGAAATACGAATACTCCATTTTCCAACAGATGAGAGTGATCAGTCTGCGATCTTAACTTTGATATTACCAGCGACAGTAAGAAATCGTCATGTGATTGGAAGCACCCGAGTCAATAATCCAAGGAATATTATATATTGAGGAGATATTTAAGGCTTTCAGAAAACTACATTTGTAAGCTAATAACCATGAAGGACTGTGTGTGGAAGATTGACTTGAAGTTCGAAAGTTAGAAAAAATCTAATAAAGTTGGTCTAATTGTTAAATGCTTCACTTTTTCGTTTCTTCAGAGTTGATTCATCGTTCCGGTCTTAATGAACCCGAGGACGTCACTATCACTAGGTTTCTTAATGGCCTAAGGCCCGACCTCAAACACCACATCAACATGCTTAGTCATTTTTCCTCAGAAGAAGCTTATCACAATGCCCTCGAATATGAGAGGTACTCTCGAACACCCTACACTCGAAGAGGCACTTCGACCTTTGTGCGCTAGTCTCACCCCAATCCATCCACCAACCCTGATCGTGTCCGAGTATCATCAAAGTCTTGCACAATTGTTGGATCATCATCGTTGTCACCTTCATTTTCCCAGGAAACCAATAAGAGTTAACCTTTTTACTCGGCTTCCTCATGCGTCCCAAACCTTTTAGTTGTGTCACTACTGTCAAAATCGAGGTCACATTGCCTCTCGATGTCCATTATCATACCCTTGCTATTAATCAAGAGCCACTACTATCGACTCCAGAAACCAATGAATGTTTCACGGTCGACTCTATTGACCATTCAAATGAGGACCTCGACCAATTTGATTGTTATGAGGAGGAAAGGGTTGTTGTCTCTATCATGAAATGTATCCTCTCCACCCCTGATGACTCTGATTCTTGGAAAAGAACCTCTATTTTCCATACGTATATCCCATGCAATTCTCGCTCTTGCAAATTAGTAATTGACTGGGGTAGTACCATGAATGTCATTTCCATTTCAGCTGTGATAAGGTTTGGATTCAAACCCGAACCCCACCCTCGACCTTTTAAGGTGGCTTAGGTCGATAGGACTTCTTTGTTTGTCTCATCGTTGCCTTGTGTCCCTCACGTTTGGGCCATTCTACTCGCAAGATCTTTACTGTAACATCCAACCTATAGATGTTGCTCACATCCTTTTAGGTCGTCCCTGACTTTACGATCACGACGTTAAGCACTTTGGGTTCAATTATAGACAAACCTTTTCGGCTTCTTCCAACCAAAGACTCTGACCCTCCAAAGAACCACCTCCTAAAACACCCCCTTGTACTACAGGTACAGACAACCGGATCCAGCTCTTGTTCCATAAGGACTTTGAGCATGAGGTTTCCAACATCGGGTTAACAAAGCATGTTCCCAACCTACTTCAAAATCACACATTGAGCGTCCCCCGACGTCACCCCGTTGTTAGAGGAGTTTAGTGACATCTCCCCTGATGACCTACCTAAAGAGCTCCCTCCCATTTGTGATATTCAACATGCTATCGATTTGGTCCCTAGTTCATAGTTACCAAATCGTTCTCACTATAGGATGAACCCCGCAAAATGGGTCTAGCTGAATAAACAAATTGAGGCTGTACTATCTAAAGGTTTTATTCGCCATAGCCTTAGTCCATGCGCGGTTACCATCCTACTTACTCCAAAAAAAGATAGATCTTGGCGTATGTGTGTCGATAGCCATGCCATTAACAAATTATAGTTAAATATCGATTTTTGATTCCACGCTTCGAGGACATGTTGGATGAGCTAGCAGGATCTTTGTGGTTTTCTAAAATAGACTTACGGAATGGAAATTATCAAATTAGGATTAGACTAGGGGATGAATGGAAAACGGTTTTTAAGACTCGGGATGGAGGTCTAATGCACCTAGCACTTTTATGAGGGTCATGAATCATGTCCTCCGACCTTTCACAGGAAAATTACTCGTTGTCTATTTCAACGATATATTAATTTATAGTCAATCACGAGAGACATACTTAGATCACCTTAGACACAGGTCTTCCTTACCCTTCATTCTGCTAAATTATATGCTAACCTTAAGAAGTGTTCATTTCTACGGTCATAGGTCTTATTCTTAGGGTTCATTATCTATGCCCGAGGGATTTTTGCTGATCTAGCTAGTCTTTGTAATTAGTGATTGGCCAGAACCTACAACTTTGACTGAGGTCCGTAGCTTTCATGGATTAGCCTCATTCAATAGATGATTCATCCAAGGTTTTAGTTCTATTACCGCTCCCATCATTGAATGTATGGAAAAATGGGATTTCCATTGGACCCCATTTGCACAAAAAGCCATCATCGCCATTAAACAAAAGTTGATCGAAGCTCCCATTTTACACCATCCTGGTCTCTCCAACGTTTTTGAGGTATCCTACAATGCTTCTGGTGTTGGTATAGGTGGTGTATTAAGTTAAGAGGGTCATCATAACGCTTATTTTAGTGAGAAATTAAATTAGGTACGGCGCAACGTCAAAACACTAGGATGTATACCCCCCTCCCCCCCCCGCCACCAATTCCTCATCCTCCCTAGAGTGATCGTAGCGTGGATTTTGTCCTCGGGTTGCCTAAAATCGCTAAGGTCATGATTTCATTTTCATTGTAGATAGATTCTCTAAGATGACCCATTTCATTCCATATTCCAATTCTATTAATGCATCCTATATTTCTAAGCTATTCTTCAAAGAGGTTGTTCGTCTACACAGACTTCCAGTTACAATTGTGTCTGATCAAAATGTTCAATTTGTTAATTACTTTTGGAAAACTCTATGGAAATTGTTTGGGAAGGATGGGCATCAATTTCCCGTATGTTTGCAGTTGTTGATTCTTATGCTTCCAGAGATGAGGCTAAAAGTCGAATAGTTGATGACAGGAGGAGATCAGGGGTGACTTATGCCGATGTGACGGTAAACGTTTGGCCATCGAAGAATATTGATCAGCGGGAGTTGTTGAGTAAGGAAAGGGCGGAGGATGAGAGGAATGACCCGAATGCTGAATTAAGGGCACGCATTCAGGCGGAATTTGATGCCTTGATCAAGGTAGTGGAAAAAAGGTCTATAGTGGATCCTAGGAAGACTTACTGTTATAGGTGTAGGGTGGGCTTGGACCAGCCCACAGGTGAATATTAGACGCGAAATGCAGTGGTACATTCCTTCGGTGATGAAAATAAGATCGAGACGAGTGAAACAGATAGGGATGTAAGGGATTCCAAAATCGAGGCGTCTCGAGAGACGGAACCTCGAGCTGAGGAAGGGGAGTCGGGTACGACGATTCTGAATTCGAAGTCGTTGGAAGCGATCAATTGCCCTACAGATGAGAGTAGGCTGGACACGATTCCCTCTGTAAAGGGAAAACGGAATTGTGGTGGGTGATAGCTTAGCATTGGTCCACGAGAAACAGCAAGGGCCGATAGGATCAGCATTTAGGGTGGTGAATACCTACTATAGGAGATTTTCTAAGTCTCCGAAGGATGGGGATCCAGGGAATGATAATGACTTGGTAGTGTGGGTCGGAGGAGCCGAGAATGGGGATACATACGGTGATGTTCGGGTGGAGGACGAGGAGGGACGCTATTATGATCCTATGTATGTTGAGGGTTTGGCGAAAGTTAGTGTTGACCCCGACCGTCGAGTTGGGTCCTTCAAAAAAATTTGGATTTCAACAAGATGGTAGGTGTGTCATGTGATGGGCATGAAACTAGGCTTGTACAATTATTCGAGGATCTAGAGGTCAACAAGGATCATGAGTTGGGTACATCAGGAGGCAAGACAAGAAGAAATGGTGATCATGAACTTAAGCGTCTCGAATGCTCGGTTAATTATGACCTCAAGGGTGGAGAGTCAATGAGAGGCCATATGGGGAGGGATGACGAGATGTTTAGATAATTCCAAAAATAATTAGTTGGAATGTGAGGGAGCTTAATGAAGCTGGGAAAAGATTAGGGGTTCGGAAGCTATTAAGGGGATGGAGGGCTGACATTGTATGTCTACAAGAAACAAAGTTGAAGGTCGTTTCGAGGGGTGTTGTGAGTAGCCTATGGGGGGGTCAGCTTGTGGGGTATCAGTTTGCAGGGTCATCGGATGCTTCAGGAGGAATGTTAGTAATGTTACTAGAATTATTGATTTGGAGGAGGTTAGTGAAGGGCTATTTTCTGTATCGCTATCGTTTAGAAATGTCGGAGATGGCTTTCACTGGATGTTTATGGGAGTTTATGGGTCTAATGCTGATGAGAGTAGAGGTGGATTGTGGGATGAGTTGGCTGGGATGATGAATTGGTGGAGCCTTCCAACGTGTATTGGAGGAGATTTTAATGTAGTTCGATTTTCTAACGAAAGGTCCAGTGGGGGAGATTAACAGGGGCTATAGAGGACTTTTCAGATTTTATTAGGGAGAATATGTTGGTGGACTTGCATTTGATTGGGGGAGAATTTACTTGGTCATCTAACTGAGACCAACCTATTCTATCTCGAATAGATCAATTTTTGGTTTGCGGGGAATGGGAGGCTAAGTATCCAGAGGTCACGCAGAGGAGACGGGGAGGTTATATTCTGGTCATTTTCCCATCTCTCTATCTGGGAACGCAAGGCGCATTGGAAGAAGGCCTTTTAGATTTGAGAGGATGTGGCTAAAAGTAAAAGGTTTTGAGGAACGAGTACGGAATTGGTTGACATCCTATGATTTCAGGGGGTCTCCTAGTTATGTCTTAGATCGAAAATTGAGGGCTTTGAAATAGGATCTTAAGGGTGGAACGAGGAGGTGGTGGGAGATGTCACTTCTCACAAAAATCAATGCCTTTCAAATATAGAAGAATTGGATAGGTTGGAAGAGAACCATGGATTGGTACGAGATGATAGAGCGAGACGTGGAGAATTAAGATAAGAGTTGGAGAGGTTGGTGGAGATGGAGGAGATTGTTTGGCGTCGAAATCTCGGGTCAAGTGGTTGGAGGTTGATGGGGTCACTTATGAAGATCTCCACATGATATCGGGACCCATATGATTAGCTTTTATCAATCCCTATATAGTGAGCAGTTGGGTTGGAGGGGCTTGACTTTTCTACTATTGATGTGGAGGATGCTATTTGGTTAGAAAGACCATTTGGGGAGGATGAAATTAAAGAGGTGGTGTTCAGCATAAATGACGATAAGGCTCCAAGACCCGATGGATTCTCTTTCTCATTCTATAAGGGTTCATGGGAAGTGGTGCGATCTGACATTATAGACGTCCTTACCTATTTCTTTTAGTGTGGAAGATTTTTACGTAGCGCCATGCTATATTTATTGTGGTCATTCCTAAGAAATCGAGTGCGACAGATATTAAGGACTTTCGTCCTATTAGCATAGTGAGTGGGGTTTACAAGATTATTACGAAGATTTTAGCAAATAGATTAAAGGAGGTGCTGGGAAATGTGGTGTCTAAATTTCAGAATACTTTCGTCAAAGGGCGCCAGATTTTGGATTCCATACTTATAGCAAATGAATGCACTGACTCCAGACTGCGATTGGGGGTTCCAGGAATGTTATGTAAACTTGACATTCAGAAGGCATATGATCACGTTAATTGGGGATTTGTTTTGTATATGCTCAGGAGATGTGGTTTTGGGGAGAAATGGTGCCACTGGATTCAATTTTGTCTCTCTACGGATTCGTACTCAATTATGGTGAATGGCACCCCAGAGAGCTACTTTTGCAGTAGTAGAGGATTGAGACAAGGGGGCCCTCTGTCACCATTGTAATTTGTCATTGTTATGGAAGCTTTTCGTAGGATGCTTGAGAAGGTTGTGGGGCAAAGTTTATTTAGAGGTTTTGTGGTTAGGTAGTTGCAAGTCTCTCATTTGCTATTTGCAGATATGTTGATTTTCTGTGATGTGGGCGTTGAGCAATTCAGGAACTTGCATCGTTTACTCTTATGCTTTTAAGCCGTCTCTGGATTGAAAATAAAGTTGGAAAAATCTAAGGCTATCACAGTGGGAAAGGTCGACAAGGTAGAGGAGTTGGCTGAGATATTGGACTGTAGGGTGGCACAACTGCCTATGTCTTATCTTGATCTTCCTCTAAAAGCACACAGATTTGGAACGGTATTATGGAAAGGGTAGAGAGGAGATTAGCAGGATGGAAGCGTATGTTCCTTTTGAAGGGAGGCCGTCTTACTCTCATAAAGTCCACTTTGTCGAATCTTCCCACTTATTTCTTGTCCCTGTTTCCCATTCCTATTGCAGTGGCAAAGAGATTAGAGAGGATTCAAATGAAGTTTCTTTGGGGAGGATTAGGAGAGGAGAGGAAATTGCATTTGGTTAATTGGCGTGCGGTTTGTTTTCCTATTAGATTCGGTGGTTTCAGATCGAGAAATTTTGTACTGTTTAACAAGGCCTTGTTGGGTAAGTGGTTGTGGCGATTTAGAGTGGAGAGAGTTTTTGGAGAATTATTTTTGGGGCAATATATGGTATTACGGAGGGGGATGGTGCTCAGGTGAGAGACGTGGTTCTTATGGGGTGAGTTTGTGGCGGTATATTCGGCGAGGATGGAGCGAATTTAGGGATAGGTTGACATTTGTTGTGAAGAATGGTAATACAATCAACTTTTGGGATGACTGCTAGTGTGAAGTTCAATCGCTTAAGATGAGATTTCCTTCCTGTATCGTATTGCGTTGGAACCGTCTACCATGGTGAATAATATCTTAGATATTCATAATGGGAATTCCAATTGGAATGTTGTTTTTGGCCGGGGTCTGCAGGACTGAGAATTGGATGATTATGCGTTGTTTCTAATATCTTTATACGAGGTACACATCAGGGCAGAAGAGAATGATTGTAGCAGGTGGAGACTGACACGAGATGGTATTTTTTCGGTTCACACCTATTTTAGATCTCTATCGGGAGTTGAAGAGAGCTCATTCCCCTAGAAGTTGGTTTGAAAATGTAAACTGCCTCCACAAGTTGCATTTTTACTATGGACGGTGGTCAAAGGACAAGTGTTAACAGTGGATAACCTTCGCAATAGGGGCTTTTATGTTACAGAGTGGTGTTATATCTGTAAGAGGGATGGGGAGAGAATTGATCACTTATTTCTTCATTGTGATGCTGTTGTGGAACGATATCTTGATGTCGCAGCATATGGATTGGGTGATGCCGAGGCGTATGGAGGACGTGTTAAAGACATAGAGGCGGAAGTTTCAAGATAAGGATAGTAAAATTGTCTGAGGCCTTATTCCGGGATGCATTGTTTGGTGTATGTGGAGAGAAAGAAACGGACGTTGTTTTGAAGACCAAACATGGACAACAGAGCAGTTTAAGGAGTTGTTTTACTTGACATTGTATACTTGATTTAATGCTGTGGCTACTAGGCATATAGATAGGTTGCCTAATTTCATGTTGTTCCTTACTGATTTGTATTGATGATACACTTCCTGTGTATTAAGTTTTGATCAATAAGATATTTAATTACCTTCCAAAAAAAAAAAGTTACGATAAGACTTGCACTTGAAAGTTTTCCAAAACATGTTGCAAAAAATTTTGTACTAGATCGCTTGGCCCTTTCCCTATTGTTAAAATGCTTGAAACTAACGCTTATCTACTTGATTTGCCAACGCACTTAAATATTAGTCTAGTTTTCAATATAGCAGACTTGTATCCTTATCGAAGCACATTCGAGCCTCCGGTTTGTCTTCTAACATGCCTACAAGGACAAGTTCCTCAGTCACTCCCTCGAGCCCCTATCACCACATTTTCACATCAAGATGTTGATGAGGTGCTCAAAGATGAGATCATTACTTCCCAAAATGGTGGTTTTCGTAGGTTTCTTATGTGTTGGAAAGGTCGTCCGTTTAGCTACTTGGATTAATGAAGAAGAGTTTCGTCAATTAGATGCAAAGCTTTTGGATGCCTAATTGGACTATACCTCATCGGAATCGAATTCTTTTCAGCAGGGAAGGAATGGCGCAACAAGGAAATAATTAAAAGTCTATTCAAGGCCAAAGACTAATAATTAGTAGAATTCGAGTTTATCTAGATTATAGTCATTCGACTTTGACAATGTTATCTTTTATTTTCAAGTTCGTTTAAATAGCAAGTTTATTTAATGTTAAGATTTGGGGGTCCATCTTAAAAGGTCAACCTTATTAAGAGGAGTAGCCCAAGATCTTTATTAATTGGTCTGTGTCTACATCTTCATTCGATGTGGGATTATATCCCTTAACACGCCCCCGCAAGATGGTGGCTCGTTTGAACAGACCAATCTTGAAATCCACGTGCTCACTTTTGGAGTCTTAACGGGATCGAATCGCAC